>APFE030737300.1:126845-174253 GCA_000404065.3 Pinus taeda
TATCCAGCAAAATGAAGAGACACAACCTACAGCAAATCCGTTGTAATATCCTCTGTCTTCTCTCACAATCTCACCTCTATGTTTCTCGCTCACACTGAATACACATCTATCTCACAGCCTCAAATACAATGCCCTCATACAAAGAGAGGGGTTACCTTCTAGGGCAGAAAACCCTAAACTAAACATAAGTTCTACCGTCAGATCATCCGCCTAATGAACGGCCCAGATTGACTAGAAATTACTATACTTTTACAAGGCAAATTTACATCTATTTTTAGCTTCGGGGGCACTGCCCCCGAGACCCCACGTGGAGGGGTGTACAAATTTCCTACCGTATACATCCGGCTGAAACAAAGACCTCTGAACAATCATGCTCCAGACACAACAATAAGAAGAGAATTCTCTATAGCCAGGACTCCTCAGCAAAATGGAGTAGTGGAAAGGATGAACATAACAGTTCAACAAATGGCTCGTGTTATGCTTGATGAGTCTGGAACTCCCGCAGCCTTCTGGGGTGAAGCTGCATTTGCTACAGTTATTATTCTCAACAAAACAAATGTCCGGGTGAACAACGCTCAAACCCCTCATGAGCTCTGGTATGGTGAGACTCCTTCGGTAAAATATTTCAAAATTTTTGGAAGCAAATGCTATATCAAAATTACTGATGAACATCTTGGAAAGTTTGAACCTAGAGCACATGAAGGCATTCTCCTTGTTTACTCTCCCCATAGCAAAGCTTGCAAGTGTTATAATAAAAGGCTTGGAAAAATTGTTGAAAGTATCGATGTAGTGGTTGATGAAGAAGAAAACACTCCTAGGCAGGTAAGATCTGAAGATTTCGAAGATGATGAGGACTATCCATCAACATCAAATCAAATTCATGATGAAGAAGAAACCCTTGAGGCACCAGAAGAACAGATAAGGATAGAAGAAAAGACTCCATCCAGGTATGTTCAGAAGAATCATCCAGAATCTCAAATATTGGGGTAGAAAGAGGCTGGTATACAAACAAGAAGATCAATAGCAGAAGCTTCAAGCTATTTGGCATTGCTCTCCTCCATTGAGCCGCAAAATGTAAGAGAGGCATGCAAAGATGAATGTTGGGTCAAAGCCATGGAAGAAGAACTCGAACAGATTGAAAAGAATAACACTTGGGAGTTGGTTCCTAGACCAATTGATAAAAATGTCATAGGGACAAAATGGATTTTCAAAAATAAGTTGAATGAAAATGGGGATGTGGTTAGGAATAAGGCAAGACTTGTTTGTAAGGGATACGCGCAACAAGAAGGCATTGACTTTGAAGAAACCTTTGCTCTGGTTGCCAGACTTGAGGCTATAAGAATGTTCCTCGCTCTCTCTAGCTTTCAGAAGTTCAAGGTATTTTAGATGGACGTAAAATTTGCATTTCTGAATGGAGACTTGAATGAATAAGTGTACATTGAGCAACCAGATGGGTTTATACTTGGAAATGATCCAAATCTTGTATGCAGACTCAAAAAGGCTCTCTATGGCCTTAAACAGGCTCCAAGGGCTTGGTATTTTCGGTTGGATGAGTACCTTCATCAACAAGGTTTTGCAAAAGGATCAACAAACAACAATCTATATATAAAAATTGACAATAATAAAATGCTAATACTTGTTGTATATGTTGATGATATCATCTTTGGCAGCAATGAAGAAGCCATCAGTCAAAATTTTTCTTTGGTGATGCAGAAATAATTCGAAATGTCCCTGCTTGGTGAGCTCACATATTTCCTTGGTTTACAAGTGCAAGAAAACAAAGACGGTATCTTTGTATCAGAAACCAAGTATCTCAAGCAAATCTTGAAGAAATATGGGATGGAGGATTTGAAACCAGTATGTACTCCTATGGTAACAGGATGCAGCCTCAGCGCAAATGATGAATCAGCAGTTGTACATCAACCAACTTATAGATCCATGGTTGGTAATCTACTCTATCTAACAGGTACCCGACTAGACATTATGCATGCAGTAGGGATAGTTGGAAGGTTTTAGGCAAACCCAAAGGAAACTCATCTTTAGGCAGTCAGGAGAATTTTCAAGTGTCTTCAAGGGACTCAAAACTATGGTTTATGGTATCCTAGAGATACAGATCTCACGCTTCATGCATATACAGATGCAGATTGGGCAGGTAGCGTGGATGACATGAAAAGCACTAGTGGAGGTGCATTATTCATGGGTCCTAGATTGGTATCTTGGTTCAGCAAGAAAGAAAGTTCCATTGCATTATCTACAGCTGAAGCAGAATATGTAGCTGCTACATCTTGCTACACACAACTCCTTTGGATGATGCAAACATTGCAAGATCTTCAAATCACTTATACTTCACCTATTTCCATTTTTTGTGATAATACAAGTGCAATCAGTATTTCAAAGAATCATGTAATGCATTCAAAGACTAAGCACATACCTATCAAGTATCATTTTCTTCGGGAACAAGTGCTTTAACAAAAAGTCAAGTTGGAGTATGTTCCATCTAAGGAACAAGTGGCTGATATACTCACCAAACCTCTACCTAGGGAGACATTTGAGTACCTCAGACAAAAGCTGGGGGTAGTTGATGCATCATCTTGTTGTTGAATCTTGTCTGCTTCAGAGATTGTTGTATGAGAGTTTTCAGATGGGTCTATCAGAGACCCTCTGGCACAGGTTCAGGGGAGCATATATATATTTTTGGAATTATCTTGGTTCAATTGTTGTTAATTACAGGTGGAATAGATACAGAGGAAGAACATGGTTGCTGGGCTGAATGATGATTGACAGATTTTTCTGAACATTTTCTTGCAGACCTTGCCTTCAGTCAGGGGGAGTTTGGACAGCATAGCAGGGTAGGCATTTCAGCATATTCTTAGGGGGAGCATCACCCTTTGCCCTTGATGTCAAAGGGGGAGGACGATTTTGAGTGACTTGGGGTTGCCATCAAGTCCAAAGGGGGAGATTGTTAGCATTATGACACAGGTGTTGTCCTTGATGGCAACTCACTCAAATGACAGAGCTCAGTTTAGGCACTCAAAATGGTAGAAAATAAGAGATCCGCAGGTTCCTAGTCACTAAGGTGCGGACATCAACAGGTTCCACAGGTGAACCATTCAGAATGTGCGGATAAGTTCGCAGGTGTTCCGATCAAAAAGTGCAGACCTAAAGTTCACAGACTTTCATGCAAAGAAAAATGTGTGCACGTGGGAAATGTTATGGTTGGTTCATGGTATTTAGTCCAACAATATTGATCCTATGGTTTTGGTTCATGGTATTTCATCCAAAAGAGTTCAACCCAAGTATTGGGTCCTTGGTTTTGTTTCTCAATGGTTTTGGTTCATGGTTTGAGTAAGGCCTAGTCTATAAAAAGGAAAGGAGATCTCTTGGCCCTGGATGTGGGTGTTGAATACCTTGAGAGAGCAAGATCTAAAATTATGGTGATCAATTGGTGAGTCATAGCTGGACCTAAATCAAAGAGAAACCGGAGCATTTCAAGTCAGATCTACTGGTGGGTCGAGATTCTTTTGGCGTATGATCAGATCTGTAAATCTGATAGTCTGGCGTATAAGAGAAGACTGATAAATTGTCTATACCCGAAGGTGCGCAGTGCAGAGACGGTTGCAGGTGCGGAGGTGCGCAGTGCATAGACAGAGAAAGTGCATAGCTGCATAGGCCACAGAGAGCGTAGGTGCGGAAGTGCACAGGTCACAGATTCCTGCAGGTGTGGAGGTGCGCGGTTCACAGACAGAGAAAGTGCATAGTTGCGCAGGCCACAGAGAGCGCAGGTACGGAAGTGTGCAGGTCACAGACACCTGCAGGTGCGGAGGTGCACGGTTCACAGACAGAGAAAGTGTGGAGCTGCACAGGCCACAGACAGGTGTGGAGCTGCGTAGGCTCGACATAACAGAAGTGCGGATATCCGCAGGTTACTCTTGGTGAATTTGAAAATTTATGAAACGTGATCCCTGGAAGAAAAGAGAAGGTTTTAGCCTTCTGCAGGTAGTAGCCTACGTACTAGTGTCCCAGCTAGTACAAGAGCTAAGGGGGTTGTAGCTCCCTTCTAGGAGAAGTTGGAGAATGAGAGAGGGTTGTAGCTCTCTACAAGTAGCAACCTGTGTACTGGTAAAGGACTACACCAGTACAGAATCATTGTAAAAAGAAGTTTCTAATTGAAAGAAGATAGAGACATATTGCAGCAGGTCATTTTCACCCACATTGGGTTTCCACCTTATATCTGGTGTTCCTTGGTGTGACTGTCTATGTTTCTTGTTCCTATTCATTATTATATGGTTCTGACATACAGATTAATGGTTAACATCTAAAGAATAAATTAAATTAAAATCTGGAAGGTATATGCAAGTTTCATTAGTCAGATCTACAAGTGTTTATTAAAAAGATTTTATAATACTAATTCACCCCCCCCTCTCAATATTATTTCCTACATGCTAAACCCTTAAACCCCTTAACTCTTAGAACCCCTAATCCTTTCTTGATAACCATAAGTGATCCAACACTAATCTTCTTAGTCATATGAGGTTTTTGTCTGCTAACTCCTACAAATACAACCTCCAAGCACTACTAGCATCCAAGGAAAAGAGCCACAAGGTCCCCAAATATGATCTAAATTTTATGGACAATCACATTTCCCCCGAATATCCTCCACGTATCTACTTTCAAAGGGAAACAATATGGTCTTTTAATGTCCACAAATTCTTCTAATTTCATTGGAATAAGGTAAGGTTTCAACACTTGCAATTATTTTCAAAGTCTCAATGTTGCATATAGATTCAATTTTACAGTTTGAAAGGAACTCCATAAATTCAATCAAATTAAAGTTATAAATGAACTCAATCCATAATTAATAAGAATACTAAAACTCAATTTTAGAACTTGCCATCCATCGTTCCTCTTGAAGAAGAGTTGTTAATATCATAGTCAATGGTTGGGATAGTAATTCCTCAAGTTGTTGCTCTCAATCACTGATCAGTGGAATTTCATTGCTCTTCCAACATATAGAAGTGTTAAGTGCATCTGCTAAATTCTTGCATTGATTACTTCTATGATTAATCTTGTTTTCATAATCAAGATCAAACAAAATTGATTATGAGTACACAAAATAATGTCCTCTTAATTATTCTCCATTGGGGATGACAAAAATTGGTTTAATTTTTATGTAACCCTTTGAAACCTTCACTTGACCATTAAAATATGTAAGTAAACATTTTTTTCCCTTCAACTCTGTATTTGAAGGTAGTAATTGCAATTGACCTTGCCAATAAACAAATTCTTGCGAGATTCCACAGAAAAAGAAGATAATATTAAATAAGAAAATAAACAAGCATAGAACTTACCTATGTTATTGAGTCACCAATTTGGTCAAGAATATGTTATCCTGAATTCAATGGAGCTTGTTTTGTCGAAGCCTAAATAAAGCTCAGATAAATTTGCTAAAAAATAAATAGTTTGCATGAATATCATGAAATCGGAAGATGAAGGGTTAAGCTACAAAAACAACGTTTGATAAATTACACATCATACAACAATGCAATAATGTTCATATTGACATTGTGCTTTTAAAATCCCAATCTCCAAATCTGGCACACATAAAAAAAATTGTTTACATGTGTAATTCTTACATTTTTAATCGATTTTGGATCAACTCGACCATTTTCTTTTGCCACCTCTGTGGAAAATTTCAATTCCATTAATTTTTCAATAGTTTCTTTCAATATTCCAAGTTCCTTGTCTTTTTCTCTCAATTTCTCTTTTGTATTATGCAATTGCTTCTTGTAAGCACACTCTTTTCCAAACAATTCAGTTGGAGTGACTCCAAAGACAACCCCATGTACACGACCCCTCCTCTCAAGCCCCAAACTATTGCAATGACATCCTCCTTTGTTACATATGCAGGAGACCCTAAATCATTTTTTATTGATTCAATTTGTTTATAGCAATGTCAACATTTCAACAAATTCATGTAAAAAACATCATTAACATTAAAAAAAAAAAACACTAAATAGATACAAGAATAGGTCATGAATTGTGGTTGGTTCCACGTCTAGATAATAATATTTTTTTCTCTCTAACCAGAATTATGATGTGACCAAATTCATGAAAGGTGTGTGTAGCTAAAAAATATGATAATGAGGGCATTACCTATTTTCCCTAACCTTCATGGTAATGTGAGGCCATATAGAGTAGTTTGGTAGGTTATTTATTTTAGAAAGAGCTTATCCAAAGCATGATTTGGAATGGAATAGTGAGGCTTAGTAGCTCCATATGCATGTATGTATCTTCCATTCATAGTTATATATCTATTACCAATCAACTCCAAGTAAACCATAATTGTGGGGGAGAACCTGGGGCACTCCTTCTCAAAGATAAGTTATAGAGTGGGAAAATAAAGTCATTACAAATCCTAGGATAATAGTGAATATGGTTCAAATTCTAAATATTTTGGCAAAACACGTTGATTACGAGATACATTCTAGATCCAACCCAAAGGACATGTTAGGGAATGTGTTAAAGAACATACTTAACAATTTGATAGGTAGGATGACATAAATAATTTGAAACATTAACCAAGGAAATGATTCTTGAACTTACCTATGCATGGATCAAGTTGTTGTAGATGATATCCACCTCATTGAAGATAGTTTTGTATTCATAAATCCATAGAAAACAAGGATCCAATTCTTGTAGAAATGGGTCATGTCTTCCTCTCTATATGATGTTCTCATTAAGACCATGGAATATTCTTAAACTACCAACTTGAAACTCTAAGTGGAGTAAAACACTAAGCTAAATTCCTTGAATGAATTTGGTGTTATCCCATCACTTCACTAGCATTTTAGGGGTCATTGGCTTCTCTATAATCTTGGGCTTTCATTAGTATCTCATGGTGTCAGTCCATTTAGAGAGCTCAAATAAACTTATTCAGTGCGACCTGCTTTTGCTATTAAAAATAACATTCCTCCATGGATGTCAATAAAGAGGGAGCACATAATATTAGAAATGATTTTTCTACGTATGTGTTTAGAATACCTTGAAAGGCCTTGTTCATGAGAAATTTAGTCAAAGATAAACATTTTAAACTTTTACAATATTGAACAATTGCTACAAACCCTTCAAGTAGAGGTTACTTATCACATGATCTAATTTTTCAGGATCAATAATACACAAGAATAAATAAGTGAGAAGAGAGTAATTTATTTTATTGTAATAGTAACCAAATTTACACTTGTCATTTAACAAAGAAGTTAGTACATAAGTGAGCCTAGGCCAACCCCTTAAAAATAGCCATAAGGACTTCCACTTTTTTAACTCCTTGACCATAAGGGTTTAATTGAAAAACACATAGTTCCTTTAAAGATTTGTAAGTTGAGGTAACCACTTCAAACTCTTGAACTTGAAGATAATCCAATATTTGAAATTGTTTACAATAATAAGTCCATATACACACTCCTCATCTTATAGTTGGGCGGAGAGGGAGAATACTTGATTGATGCCAATCTTGTAAATGAACAACCTTTCCTACTCATTGGTTGGACTCTCCATCACTAGTTTAAGGAGTACATATTCCCTAAATCAAAGATGATATCTTAACATGAGTTATCGACACTTGAACATACTTTCTGTGGATCTCACAGAAAAAAGATGGAGAGACTCTTTGAATATTAGGAAACATTTGCTTAGACTCTACTTAATATGTAGTTGGTAGCACTTCAATTTTTTCCATTTATTGGGAAATCTCACCCAAAAGGTCAATTGTTGAAGAAGCAATCCTATGCTAAATCACTCCTACCTTCTCATTTTTAAGATCTTTGTGAGCTTTCACCTATGACCCTTAAATTCAGTGCCCTTTAGCACCTCGAATGGTGGAATAGGAGGTGTTGCAATAGGAGGTAAACTACATTCCCCATCACCTTTGTCAATACCTCTAGATGCACCTACAATATATAACCCTCCTTTGACTTAACACATAATTTTGTTCTTTTTTCACATCCTTTACATACCCTCCCTTTAGGGGCATCCTCATAGGAAGAACTTGTGGTTGAAATATTACAACAAAAAAATGGGGCACACAATCTCTTTATAGGGTTTCAAGGGAGTGGTATTGGAAAATAACCATCTTATCCCCTATAGCCGTTAAGACCTTCTCAACAAATAAATGAAATGAAAAATTGATAACTAGACCCAAAGATAGATCTCAATGTTCAAGGCCAAACCCAAATAGAAAGAATCACACCATTGATTAAGCATTGATATTGAGTTTTGGTAAAATCAAGGACCTATTTTCAAGATCTTGACCTTGTTTTTAGCATTCTCAAATGGAAAGTTTAAAACCCACATTAAAAGTGGGAGATTTGCACCTTAGCTTTTGCAACCTTTGTCAAGACAAATTTATCTAATGGACTAGCTTGGATATGTCAGGTCTTGATTTATATATTACCCAATCAATGTTTTTGAGGCCAACTCCCTAGATCCAACTAAAATTTAGTCCTATTGAAAAGGAAACATGAAAAATCCCACTATTTGGAGACATTTTCCCCATTTTTAATTGATTTACAATAAACCTCAATACCATTGCTTTCTTATATTTCTCTTCCAATTTCCAAAAAAAACCATTAATCATATATCATAAACACTTTATATAAATAAACATTGCAATCATTAACATATATAACTTATAGAGTATATTTACAAATGAACCCATGCAAGAACCCAATGCACTCTAATATGGTTCTAATTGTCTCCTCAAAACACAACTTGCAAACTCTTACAACTCTGGGCTTCTTTGTCGAATTAGTGTAACTCGAGGAGGGTGAGTCCGTCAAATATTATTATTATTATTTTTTATTTCAGAATGGCACCAAAGGTACAAGGTTGAATTATGATGCCTTCATTGGAAATCAGTCATTACCTTCTGATTCTGCATGTTGAATTTTGGTGCCTTCATCTGAAATCATTCATTACCTTCTGATTATGCATGTGCACAATGTCTAACTATGAGGTATGTTTTTCTTCATTTCTTTCATTTTCTTCAGGTTTTCTGTTATGTGGGGTTGTTGATTTCATGGGACCTCCTCTGGAGCATACTTTCAACAACAAAAATAGCAAACTCCTCCACCTCGACAATAATCTAGGACTCCTAGCCTAAGAACCTCTCTTTCCCTTGCATCATATGAAGCTTGTGGACCAGCATACCTACAAGGGCCTAGTGAGATATAGATCTACATGTGGGTCCTTCATTTCTCCACTTAGGTGTTAATTTATGACCTCCAAAGAGGTACCCAAGTGAATATCCACCTCTTGGTGCAGAATGCACCTTTGTAGAGGGTCGTTTAGTAATGAAATTGTCGTTTTTATGCCCATCAACCCTGTGATAATTGTTCATTTTTCTGCTTGCCTGTCCTTCAGGCTGTGCAGTGGTAGGAGGAGGAGGCTCAACCACATTGGAAGCCACCACCACCTTTGGGGTGAGCTTTGTTTTCTTAGCAAGCTTTGTGGTTGGTGGCGCATCTGAACCAAACAAATACCCAAGAGAATTTTTTCCCCCTCCACGCCTCACACCATGCCCCATGACCGACTGAATACTGTCTCACTGTTTGAGATACAAGAAACTAAATAATGGCACCTCTGCAATTTCTAGAAGATCTGGAAGTGGAGCTTTGGGTGATCCTTGAAGGCACAGGACGTCTTCAACACAGGGAAGAATTTTCCCTTTTGAAAAAGCTTGTGTAAGGTAGGAGCGATCTTACACCTATGTCAATGTCGAGGGCACACAGTTTAGCTAGAATTATTTGTTACTATAAACATAGGGATTCAAAGCATCTAGATATCAGTGTTTGCAAATACTGTAGGTTTTTTTACTTAGTTTTATTTCTAGTTTTTGTTAAGTTGGTTTTGGAGAAGAGAGTTAAGCTTAGTTTCATTGACCTAGTGGATCAAACCTTGAAGGTTTTTTACTTAGTTTTATTTTTGGTTTTTGTTAAGTTGGTTTTGGAGAAGAGAGTTAAGCTTAGTGTCATTGACCTGGTGGATATGAAATATATCCAATTGGGATTGAATATTATGCATTACAAGTTTCTTAAATTCCATGGTATTTAGTATGAATCTTATTTGCTAAATTTACAATTTTAGAAAGAGTTGAAAAACATTGAAAGTTCAAAAACATTGAAAATTGAAATTACGCTGAAAGATTGTATATATTTGTTTTATAAAGTTTGATAAATTTTTCAGTTTCTATGTTAGATAATTTTAAGTTTAACATATTCTAGCTAGATGAGGATTTAAACAAATTCCAATACATCCAACGTCTTAATAAATTATAATATTGTCAATATGCCTCCTTCATGTCATATATATAGTCATTTAAAATAAGTGTTGATTCCTTTTAGTATGCATATCAGGATGTTATATGTTAACTTATTGACTATTCTGGATATGGGAGCGTGGTACAGGGTCCTCTGAAATGCTTTTAAGGTGTAGGGCCTGTAAGAGGACATCAAAACAATTAGGGTGGGTGAAGAATGTGTTTCAATGTTGTGCCCCTGATTGAGATAGGAAAGTTGTAATGTTTCTAGTTGAAATTTTCCCAATTTGCATTTAAAATTTCTGAGTGTTTACTTAGTTTCAATGAGACTTTTAGTGAACTATTTTGTCAACACTTGGTGAGTAAATTGATGTAGGTGTCCAATTTATCTTGCAATCAATTTGTAGTTACATAAACATGAACCAGACTTCATTCTAGTGAATAGAACAATATGTAAGACTCAGAATAGTAACACAAAACACTATTATGACTGGTATTAAAGAAAATTGAAGGGTACACAACTGCCATATTAATTTTCTATAAGGGAAAATACATGATGAGAACACAACAAAAAAACTCGACTTGATT
Organism: Pinus taeda; assembly: GCA_000404065.3. NCBI lineage: Eukaryota > Viridiplantae > Streptophyta > Pinopsida > Pinales > Pinaceae > Pinus > Pinus taeda. The sequence continues at coordinate 137,746 of APFE030737300.1, forward strand.
CTCATAATATATCAGTGAAATATCAATCATACAAGAACGTTGATCCAACCTTAATACATTGATAGCATAGCTTCCCAAATGGCCACATGCTCGGTGTTTCCATAAACAACTCGTCCCCACTTATCAACAGCTATATAACCCCAAAAACTTGATGCCTAGGCTTCACTTAAACAATGTCCATGATCTGATAATAATGTCCCTTCTACATGCACCTCTTGAACTCATTCTTTGAAACCCAAAATGTTGCCACAATGCACAAGACCCACCCAATATTAAGGAGAAAATCCATGGTCAACAAGGGTGGATTTACTCAGCTGAAAATAAAGGAAGAACTTGGCCCATGAACATGCTAACAACCACAATAAACTCGCTGATATTCAGTTTGTCTTCACACCCACGCACAAAGACAAAAGAGAGGCCAATGGAGGTTAAACTTCTCCAAAATGCGTGCTACAATTAGAAATCAAGCAAAACCACTTCTCTTCAATATATTCAGTCAATGGAATGAGTAACGTTCAGCACATAGTGCTTAGTTTATATGCCCAAACCCTTCTTCAAAAAATAGGCAACACATACAATAGATAGAAGGGAAATGTTTCCCTTTAATGTAACTCACACAACAGGGGTATTAACAAGTATTTTGGTTCACTATTATGCATTAAATCATAGCTCCACACCAAATAGAATGCAGCCTCCACACTAGACTGATATCTCGCCCTTTCACTGAGTGAACGTGACCCCACAACAGTGGCTATGTAATCCACAAACCATACAGAAAATCATGCCAATGAATAAGAGACTTGCCCTCCTTCTCATTGGCTAAATAAGACCTCTTCTATAGGCTATAATTTCATCCTTCTTGAATTTGATGCTTGGGAACTAGAAACAATATCCAGATCCCCCTCTCCAACCTTGAGCTCGACCCTTCTAGCAAGACAATGATACTTAGCCCCTTGATGTAGGAGAATAGACCAGTGAAAACAAGACTTTGATGTCAACTATTCCCTTCAATAGTTTATGATCAGATCTTCAATATTGAATCAAACAACTAAACCAATTGAGAACCAATGGAAGATCTGATATAATCTTCCTCAATAAAATATTATTTTTCCACCATCCCATTAAAATAATAGTTTCTCTTTCTCTCACAAAATAATATTTCGAAAATTGGCAAAACTCCTTAGTGAATTTGCACTCACAAAATTTGGGAACATGATAGTCCTCCCCACCTAAGATTGCTTGTCCCAAGCAATCCATCCTATAGTCACAGGTCCCAAATAAGTCTAGAGAACCCCTGTGACATATGACCCAAAATGTTCACATCTACACCAGCAGAGATAGAAGCACTGTAGCTTGTTGCTCTTTTCAAGTAATGTACTATCTTGTGACCCAAGAAAATGAATCACACTACCACATTAATGAGTCTTTGTCCCCAAAGAGAAAGTAAACAATACAGGGGCCAATTGTGGCTACATGCCTACAAAATCATTGCAGAATCTCTGTTTTAAGAAAGCGTCCAGTTCCATAGGAAAATCCATTAACATTCCAAGTTGTATAAGGGACTGTATAGCAAGGGCTACTTTCATAACCATATCATGTAGTATGTTTTCTTATCTACCTACTTTCTTTTTCATGTCCATTGAGAACCAAATATAAATGGCCATATAGGGACACATATATTGTAAGCATAGTTACCAGAGTACTACAGTAAATTCCCACAGTGTTACAGTAGCATGATCTCATTTGGAAAAAGTCAAAGCAATGTCCCAAGTTTTAGATATACCAACTAAATGTCTATTTGTCATTTCCATCGGCTATATTTGCCTAAAGGAGAGAAGTTTGATCAAGTCCTACACCACAAACTCTACCAACTTTGATGTATTCATGATTAACTACATTTCCTAGGTGTAGGGTTGGATTAAGACCAACATAAATATCCTCACTCAGATTGGTCACCTTTGATGCTTTGCTTACACCTCCTCTTGTGATATGAGATAAGTGATCTAGATGCCCATGGTGAAATCATACCTTAGCTGGGTTTTGATAGTAGCCGCTGCTAAAAGATGACATTACTAGCCTCTTTATTTGATATCATTCAAGCCAATGTTGTCTTGCTACTCATAAAGATGTGCATTCTCAGATGAGGAATTGCATATCTACACCAGCAGAGATAGAAGCATTGTAGCTTGTTTCTCTTTCAAGTAATGTACTCTCTTGTGACCCATGAAAATAAATCACACTGCCATAGTAATGAGTCTTTGTCCCTAGAGAGAAAGTAAAGAATACAGGAGCCAGTTGTGGCTACATGACTACCAAATCATTGCAAAATCTTTGTTTTAAGCAAACCTCCAGTTCCATGGGAAAATCCATTAACATTCGAAGTTGTATAAGGGATGGGGAATTGCATGTCTACACCAGTAGAGATATAAGCATTATTGCTTGTTCCTCTTTCAAGTAATTTACTCTCTTGTGACCCATGAAAATGAATCATATGCGATAGTAATGAGTCTTTTTCCCCAGAGAAAAAGTAAAGAATACAGGAGCCAATTTTGGATGCATGACTACAAAATCATTGCAAAATCTTTGTTTTAAGCAAACCTCTAGTTCCATAGGAAAGTCCATTAACATTCCAAGCTGTATTCATGATTAATTACATTTCCTTGGCATAGGGTTGGATTAAGACTAGGAAAAATATCCTCACTCAAATTGGTCACCTTTGATGCTTTGCTTAGACCTCCTCTTGTGATATGAGATAAGCAATCCAGATGCCCATGGTGAAATCGTACCTTAGGTGGGTTTGCTATCAACCGTTGCCAAATGGTGACAGTCCTAGCCTCTTGATTTGATATAATTCGAGCCAACGTTGTCTTGTTGCTCTTAGAGATGTGCATTCTCAGATGAGAATTTGCATATCTACACCAGCAGATACAGAAGCATTGTAGCTTATTGCTCTTTCAAGTAATCTACTCTTGCCACACATGAAAATGAATCATATTGACACAATAATGAGTCCTTTTTCCCAGAGAGAAAGTAAAGAATACAGGAGCCAGTTGTGGTTGCATGCCTACAAAATCATTGCAGAATCTCTATTTTAAGAAAACCTCTAGTTCCATAGGCAAAGCCATTAACAATCCAGGTTGTATAAGGGATTGTGTAGTAGAGGCTGCTTTCATAACCATATCATGTAGTATGTTTTCTTGTCTCCTTGCTTGTTTTTCATGTCCATTGAGAACCAAATATAAATGGACATATAGGGACACATATACTATAAACACAGTTACCAAAGTACTAAAGTAAATTCCCACAGTGGTACAGTAGCATGATCTCATTTGGAAAATGTCAAAGCAATGTCCCAAGCTATAGATATACCAACTAAATGTGTGTTTACCATTTCCACTGGATATGTTTACCTCAAGGAGAGAAGTTTGATCAAGTCCTACACCACAACCTCTACCAACTTGGATGTATTCATGATTAATTACATTTCCTTGGTGTAGGGTTGGATTAAGACTAGCAAAAATATCCTCACTCAAATTGGTCACCTTTGATGGTTTTTTTACACCTCCTCTTGTGATATGAGATAAGTGATCCAGATGCCCATTGTGAAATCATGCCTTAGGTGGGTTTGCTAGCAGCCGCTGCCAAATGGTGACATTACTAGCCTCCTGATTTGATATAATTTGAGCCAAAGTTGTCTTGTTGCTCATACAGATGTGCTTTCTCAAATGAGGAATTGCATATCTACACCAACAGAGATAGAAGAATTGTATCTTGTTCCTCTTTCAAGTAATGTACTCTCTTGTGACCCATTAAAATGAATCATACTACCATAGTAATGAGTCTTTGTCCCCAAAAAGAAAGTAAAGAATACAGGATCCAGTTGTGGTTGCATAACTACAAAATCATTACAGAATCTGTGTTTTAAGCAAACCTCCAGTTCCATAGGCAAATCCATTAACATTCCAAGTTGTATAAGGGATGAGGAATTGCATATATACACCAGTAGAGATTGAAGCACTGTAGCGGGTTCTATTTCAAGTAATGTACTCTCTAGTGACCCATTAAAATGAATCATACTGCCACAGTAATGAGACTTTGTCCCCAGAGAGAAAGTAAAGAATACAAGAGCCAATTATGGTTGCATGACTAGAAAATCATTGTAGAATATATGTTGTAAGAAAATCTCTAGTTCCATAGGCAAATCCATTAACATTCCAAGATGAATTCATGATTAATTAGATTTCCTTTGTGTAGGTTTGGATTAAGTCCAGCAAAAATATCCTCACGCAATTTGTCAACTTTGATGCTTTTCTTACACCTCCTCTTATGAGATGAGATAAGCGATCCATATGCCCATGGTGAAATCATACCTTAGGTGGGTTTTCTAGTAGCCACTGCCAAATGGTGACATTACTAGCCTCTTGATTTGATATAATTCGAGCCAATGTTGTCTTGTTGCTCATAGAGATGTGCATTCTCAAATGAGATAGTAGCACTGTAGCTTGTTGATATTTCAAGTAATGTATTCTCTTGTGACCCATGAAAATGATTCATACTGCCATAGTAATGAGTCTTTTTCCCCAAAGAGGAAATAAAGAATACAGGAGCCATTTGTGATTGCATGACTACAAATCATTGCATAATCTTTGATTTAAGAAAACCTCCATTTCCATAGGCAAAGTCATTAACATTCCAAGTTATATAAGGGACTATGTAGCAAGGCTTGCTTTCATAACCATATCATGTAGTATGTTTTCTTGTCTGCCTACTTGTTTTTCATGTCCTTTGAGAACCAAATATAAATTTCCATATAGGGACACATATACTGTAAGCACAGTTACTAGAGTACTAAAGTAAATTCACACATTGGTACAGTAGCATGATCTCATTTGGAAAAGGTCAAAGTGATGTCCCAAGCTATAGATATACCAATTAAATTCTTGTTTACCATTTCCACTGGCTATCTTTGCCTCAAGGAGAGAAGCTTGATCAAGTCCTACACCATAACCTCTACCATCTTAGATGTATTCATGATTAATTACATTTCCTTGACATAGGGTTGGATTAAGACCAACAAAATATCCTCACTCAAATTTTTCACCTTTGATTCTTTTCTTACACCTCCTCTTGTGATATGAGATAAGTGATCTAGATGCCCATGGTGAAATCGTACCTTAGGTAGGTTTGCTAGCAGTTGCTACCAAATGGTGACATTACTAGCCTTTTGATTTGATATAATTAAAGCCAATGTTGTCTTGCTGCTCGTAGAGATGTGCATATTGTTGATTCATGCCAATTATTTGCAGATCTTCACTATGAGTAAAAATAATAGCAGAGTTTTGATTTTCCAACTTCCCTTTACCAAGGATAGCATGTCCCGAAAGTTTGATGCAATTTTTTTTTGGTCCAGCTGATCCACAACCTTAACAAGAACTGAGGAATAAAACCTTGGGGACTTATCTTTCTCTCTATATTTTTCTTGATCAACGTAAGAAATCCATGGATATGGATATGTAAACATAAGGTCCAAGATGTTCTTCACCCAATCATTAGCAGATCTCTTATGTGTAACATATAATCTACATGATTCAATATATGTGAATTTAATGTCTTCCACAATTTTCAATTGTGCCCATACTGATCTCTTATTATTTTTGTGCTCATCCTGAATAGATCATTGTACCTTGTATACCTTTGTATGCATAGATATAGGGATGAATCTCTATGAATTTGGGACAAACCTTTGAATTTGGTTGAATTCACTGAATTTTAAACTTTATGGTTGGAGTTCAATGAACCTTGTGACATAGCCTAGACTTTGTGCCATGTTCATAATCATTGCAAGCATTCTAACTTGCCACTCTATTAGGAAAATCTGTTGAATAATTAGATAAAACCTACAATTATTTTAGTGAACCCGAATTTTTTTTATTGGCTTCTTGTTATCATGATATGTCGACTGTACCTTCCCCTACTTGGGAGAGACTACAACTAGTGACATTCAATTTGGATTTGTTTGGCTAGTAGGTTGTGTGTGGAGGGTATATTTTCCGCAAAAGACACCTAGTACATGCACTTGGCCATTTGAATTTTGTTGAATTCACTGAATTTTAAACTTTATCGTTGAAGTTCAGTGAACCTTGTGACATAGCCTAGACTTTGTGTCATGTTCATAATCATTGCAAGCATTCTAACTTTCCACTCTGTTAGGAAAATATTTTTTAATAATTACATAAAACTAACACTTATTTTAGTGAACCCACTTTTTTTGTTGATTGGCTTCTTGTTATCATGATATGTCAACTGTACCTTTCCCTTCTTGGGACAGACTACAACCAATGACATTCAAGTTGGATTTTTTTGGCTAGTAGGATGCATGTGGAGGGTATCTTTTCCGCAAAAGACACCTAATACATGCACTTGGCCATTTGAATTTGGTTGAATTCACTAAATTTTAAACTTTATGGTTGAAGTTTAGTGAACCTTGTGACATAGCCTAGACTTTATGCCATGTTCATAATCGTTGCAAGCATTCTAACTTTCCACTCTATTAAGGAAAATATGTTGATTAATTAGATAAAACTTACACTTATTTTAGTGAACCCACATTTTTTGTTGATTGACTTCTAGTTATCATGATATGTTGATTGCACCTTGCCCTACTTGGGAGAGACTACAACCAATGACATTCATGTTGGATTTTTTTGTCTAGTAGGTTGTGTGTGGAGGGTATATTTTTTGCAAAATACACCTAGTACATAAACTAGGCCCTTTCAATTTGGTTGAATTCACTGAATTTTAAACTTTATGTTTGAAGTTTAGTGAACCTTGTGACATAGCCTAGACTTTGTGCCATGTTCATAATCATTGCTAGAATTCTAACTTGCCACTTTGTTAGGCAAATTTGTTGAATAATTAGATAAAACTTACACTTATTTTAGTGAACCCACATTTTTTGTTGATTGGCTTCTTGTTATCATTATATGTCGACCGCACCTTGCCTTACTTGGGACAAACTACAAACAATGACATTCAAGTTGGATTTGTTTGGCTAGTAGGATGTGTATGGAGGGTATCTTTTCCGCAAAATACACCTAGTACATGCACTTGGCCATTTGAATTTGGTTGAATTCACTAAATTTTAAACTTAAGTTTATGGTTGAAGTTCAATGAACCTTGTGACATAGCCTAGACTTTGTTCCATGTTCATAATCATTGCAAGCATTCTAACTTTCCACTCTACTAAGGAAAATTTGTTGAATAATTAGATAAAACTTACACTTATTTTAGTGAACCCACATTTTTTGTTGATTGGTTTCATGTTATCATGATATGTCGATTGCACCTTTCCCTACTTGGGAGAGACTACAACCAATGACATTCATGTTGGATTTGTTTGGCTAGTAGGCTGTGTGTGGAGGGTATATTTTCTGCAAAAGACACCTAGAACATACACTTGGCCCTGATTGCTAATATGTGTGGTGGCACACCCACAAGAATGAACACAAACATAAGTGTGTGCCATTGCTAATATTTGAACCATGGTGGGGGTCATATGCAGTGCACCACTTGGACTGATCTAGCATACCACCATATTGACAAAACTCACTTAGGTAACTTCAAACTCAGTGTAGCTGTGTACAAAGGTAAACTGTTTAGTATTATATAATGGACCTTTGATTACAGAAAAATAGCTGACTATGGTAAAGACAAAAGAAACACTTCTCATAAAAGAATACAAATAAATGTCATTTATAAATTTAGCTTGAAGTTACTTAGTAAAGGCCACCCTTCATTCATTGGTAAGTAAAAGTTAAAACCATTATAGGTAAATTACCAATTTGTAGTCAAATTTAGTAAATTATTCTCAAATATGCCCCTTATAGTGGATTTGAGGCACTGTAAAAGCTAGGAGATTGTGAATAAGGGGTCGTGGGCCAAGCAAAGCCCATAATCACTAAGGTACACATGAGTAATTTAAGTCTCCTTTGGGATATGAATACAGCACATGATATCTATCATGGCTTGTTTAACTGATTAGAGCCCTCTCTCTCTTTCATTAACAAGAGCTTATATGTTTGTGGAATATTACATAATTTCTTGAGAGATTTTATTTGCAGTTTTTATTGAAATCAATAAGGATTACAATTCCCAACTCATGAGAGGGAGCACTTTGGGTTAGAGCCTTGTTTTCTGTCAACTAAAATCCACTTGTAACGTTAGCATGTATGTGTTTGGAGTTCAAATCATGAGAATCATCTTCTTTTTTGTGGCATTCAGGTTTTCTATGATGGTATCTTTGGGGATAGAACTAATGTCAAGGAAATATCTAAGGAAGCCATCAAATTTTAATTTCTAAACAATAAATAGAGGAACAAGGCATAAAATAAATTTGAATATTAATTATTGTGAGCATGTAAAATAATGATAAATATGAATGCATTGGAGATTTAATGGATTCAGATTTGTTTTCCTATGGCATCTTTGATAGCCTATAATAGTTGTAGTTGGATTACCAATTAAACCTATTACACCCAACTTAAAATTGACAAGCCACTAGAAGAATATTTCATCATATTGTTCATTTTTTCTTGATTGGCTTTCTGTTATCATGATATATCGACTACACCTTGCCCTACTTGGGAGAGACTACAACCAAAGACATTAAAGTTGGATTTGTTTGGCTAGTACGTTGTGTGTGGAGGGTATCCTTTCCGTAAAATACACCTAGTACATGCAATTGGCCCTGACTACTAATATGTGTTTTTGCCTTAAGGTTCTAGTGATTCTTGGAGAATTCACTCAAAAACTTCATATATATAAAGAAGAAATGAAAGATGTGGGGTGGATGGTGTATGGTTGGACCATGCTCTTCCATGACAGACTTGGACATTGGAGGTGGTTTACTATTTGCTGCTAGACCTTGTTTGGATGTCCGAAAGACATTATCCCTCAAAGTGTTGGATAAGTATGGAGCGTGGTGACTTTATGCTATTGATGCATGAAGGGATTTTATGTTCCTTGGAGTAGAGTTGGGTATTTCGGAGGAGGTTATTGAGCCCTAGATAGCACGGGGTTGCTTGGTTGCTTACATTGAGGTTTACACTTGACACATGGACTCTTGGGTTGAGGGAGTCAACATGTAGTTATGGGAGTCTTTAAGGTGACACATGACCCTGGATATGCATTGTCCTTAAGGAGACACACAACCATGGAGATGCATTGGAGCTTTGGACCTTTGGACGATTGTTGGACCTTGGGGAGTAGTGCTCATGCCATGGAGGCCTTTCTTGTTAATCATTGTCACCTTTGAGCCTCACACATGTCACTCATAGTAGAGTGATTCACATGGGTGGACCTACTTGTGTCTTGCAAGTTTGCTTGTAGTGGACTAGGTCCACTTGTTACTGTAAAGCCCCTTTACCGCTCATATAAATAGAGGAAGGAGTGAGTTGTTATTATAATCGATCATGCACTTGTGCATATTCCATTTCATACTTGGGTTAGAGATGTAAGAGTAGTGCTACTTTCTCTCTCTCTCTCTGTCATTCAATCTTATTTGTACTTTATGTGTTTTTTTCTTAAGGTGGTAGTGTTTCTTGGAGCATTCACCCGAAAACTTCATATATATATATATATATATATAAGAAATGAAACCCATGAACACAATCACAACCTATGATATAATTCTCCATGCTTTAAAAAAGCCTAGATAGGGAAAACCAAGAGAAACCCTAGCTCCACAAAAGATACTCCAACAAACAATCTTTTTGAATATATTTTTGAAATATCATTGGTGAAGCTAAGGTTTCTATTGGTTTTCTCTATCTAGGGTTTTGGAGAACATAGAGCATTATATGATGAGTTGTGACTTTTTTCATAGAATTTAGTTCTTACAACACATATGAAGTTTTCAACTATCCAAAATTATGTTATTTTAGATTTGATTTCCAGCTTACCACTGCCATAAATTGTGTTATTTCAAATATTTGACTTCCATATTTTCATAAATACAATGTCCTCGAAAATATAGTTGAAAACTTCCATATTCATAGTTAGATCATATTCCAAGAATATATACATTTGTTGTATGGATCAACAATTGTCTCACGAACAACAATCACATCACAAGCGACAATTGAACTTGGTTGGGGACGATATTAATTTATCCTCTCAAGTTCCTGAGTTATTTCTGTTGTCAATTCAAATCGGAACTAGATAAAAATCAGATTAAAAAACTGGTTGACCAAAAAATACATAAATTATTCAAATTTAGGAATATAATATATAATATAACTAATTATAATATATAAATATATATATATATAATATATATATATAATATATATAATATATATATATAGATAGATAGATAGATAGATATATGCATCCATATGAATCACAACCATTATACAAAAAAAGTCCATTTAACTTGAGTTTTCCTGGAAAAAGATTTGGAGGTTTCCCAACATGAAATTCCTAAAGAATATGTTGTCTTGAAGCCAAGTGTGCACCATATCATAGTTAAAATATAAAGTCTTTAGCACCCTTAAACCTGGCACTAGTATGAGAATACTATACCATACTAAGAGCATATTTGTGCTAAGAGAGTTCGGCATGCATTTACAGCCACATTTTTTCTTAAGGGTGAAAGTGGTTCTGTGCCACACAACTTTGTTTGAAGGACAAATATCCATATCATAAAACAGAAGCAAGCTTGAAATGCTTGTTCTATAGCTAGAAGTATTGTTATGACATTGTTCACAACTTTTAAGTACCTTTTTGAAGGACTTCAAAAGGATGTAAAAGTCATTTAGTGGGTCAGAATGTTCAATGATGGGTATTATTGTGAGATTATTTGCCCAGCATGCTCATACTAAATTGAAAATAGGTTTTTTCTGTTTATTATTTGGGCCAAATATTGTAACAGCAACATTAGTGCATTAACTATGCCAAAATATCACTTTCTTGTTAATTTGACCATGAATATCTCTTTTACAAAAAAATATATATTAGTTATGTTTACGTTAGTGGTTTGATAAGAACATTTCTACAGTCTCTTCACTGAATTTCTTAAAGTTTTTACTTTTATGCTTTTTGAAAAAAAAACGGCTAACATTTTACCATGGCTAAGTAAGGATTCTTTAAATAACCTTCTAGCTTGGTTCCATTTTGTCCATCTAAGCTTGGAAAAGGGTCATGAATTTACATTGAACAATGTAAGAATCTAGTCTTCTCCAGAAACAATCAAGCCAGCTCTTTCATTTTTCAAATTACCTACCAGTTCTGGACATATTCTTTGAAATTTCTATGCTGAAGGTGTTGTATTTAGGTAAGTGATGCATAATGCACACCTACATTTCTATTGTTCACCTATTAGACCAGTGAAAATTATAGGAAAACTTGGAAGAGTTGGACATGATTGTTCGAACCATACTCTTATTGGCCTACAATACATATATTCATAACACATACCTAAAATACTATTGTTCACCTATTCGGCTAGTGCATATTGTACACAAACTATTAAATGTTGGACTTCGCTATCTCAAGTTCACACACCAGCACTAAAGATGCAACATATTGCGTGCATCCTTAGATATGTTTGAGATTGCAAGCTAACTGTTTAAATAAATGCATGTATAAAACTTCTATATTAGCAAAATAACCATCAATATTTTTTTCTAGCATTTTGGGTTGAATTCACAAAAGTATGCTAAAAAGTGGCATTTCAATGTCTAGAAATTAGGATAAATAAATGTGAGAAATATACTCTACATCGTTGGGTTATCTCCTTTTCAAATCTAAGCTTTTTTAGGTTACATGCTAATTGTTTGAACTTTGAACTTTGAAGAAATTCCTCAATGGACTTCGTAAATACTCAAATGAATGGACTTTGTAAGGAAGTGGTACCATAAATTGTGTTAATTCAAAGATTTGACTTCCATATTTTCACAAAATACAATGTCCTCAATAAATACTTATATGTATGAATACTTATGTTTAGGATTATATATGTGTTGGAGTGGTTCCTTTATGTTTTACTATAATCTTGATGCTGACAAGCTTTAGCTGACTTTTTTCATCAATTGTTCATAGAATATGCAAAAGATTTCATTGTCAAAATGTGGAAAAAATTGCATTTCTCCTTATTTATTTTTTTATTGTTCATGACAAGATAATCATGTTGCAGGACTGAGGTATCCTACAGTCTGTTTCAATTTGTGGATTTTTTTTTCCTCCCATTTTCTACAGGGAAGTAGATTTCATTTTCATGTTGATGGTTTTTGCTTGTATCTTCTCTAGCCCCAAATGTTGGTAATGGAGCAGATCTTGAGAAGTAGTCATGGATACAGACTATCAGAGGTTAATGTTATAATACCACTTCCACTTGGTATTAGAAAAAGTTTAATTTTAAGTGACATAAAGAAGAGTTACTTAATGACAGGGTTGAAAGGGCGACCTCATGTCTTAGTTCTAAGCCATTTATTTGCATTTCTTAGTTGTAAGTCATCTATTTTTGAGCTTTACCAGATCAATTATTTCACTGGTCCAATATGCATGGCATGTATTTATCACCCAATGTCAATTAATTCACATGGTTGATATAACATTCAATTCTAGGCCACTTTTATTTTAAGTCAAAGGTTTTATTGATTAAAAGGATGTTCATATTTTGATTGGTTTACTTGGAGCTTGATTTCAAAATGTCTTGTAAATTCCATGTGGATGTTATTTTTTCAAGGTGAGTTCTTTCCAGTAAGGTTAGATGAATCCTAGAACATAGGTATACAATAAGCACATCTTTGGCCTTTGTTGTGTATCTGTTATTCTTTATATCATTGATGGATGGTTATTGATGATGTAAAACAGAGGATGGGAAGGTCCTGCCAATTCTCTCAACAAAACAAAATAAAATGGACTGGTAGAATTGTGTTTTAAAGGGTGAGCCAGAAACCAATACTTGAAAGGTAGAAATTGAGAATGGCAAGCTATCTGATCTATATCTAGAGACACAACAGACCATGGAAAAAAATGATGGTATTGATGAGTCTTCTCAGCAAAAAAGCTCTAACTGTTAGACCACTACCCAAATTTTAGTTATCTGCAATGGCAATAGTGACTCTAGATTTATTTGTATGAATAGCGACTTTGGTCATTGTCTTATTCATTTCCTATGAATGATTTTGATTTTCAAACTCTAACTAGTTTGTTTTTAAATTAATTAAAGCTTTGATGACAAGCTTATAGTTTTCAAAGCTATTTTCTAAATCTATTTTCTTGAGAAAATTTGTCTTTTTACTTTAGGTACTATAGATTGCTATTGTGTGACATATGCTATGATATAATTGTTTGGATAAATAGACAAAAGTGTTGTACAACATAGTCTTTTTTAAATCTAAAGAAACAATATTTCCAAATACAAAGTTTATTAATTAAGAACATCTTTTAGACTTATTTGCTAAGTTATGATTATATTTTGGTAGGGGATTTTTTGTACGTTGATATTGTGTTGTCTCTTTGGTTTCTGTCAGGTAACAATGGTTAATAAGGAATGTGTTCTTCAGTAGCAGACACTCATCTTATTCTACTATCAACAAGAAACTCCATGGTTTTTAGGCATGGCAACAAAAACACAGATGTCCGTGGGATATCCAAAGTCCATGTTGGATGAATTTAATATTAGTGATGATTTTGATTCCTTATTAGATAAAGAATGTCACAAGTCAAATTCAAATAAACAGAAGCAGCTCAAGAATGACGGTGAAGCTATTGCTTTTTGTCCAAGTCAATTTCTTTTGTTTGTTGGTTGCTGTCATGTTTTGAGTGTGGACTTCTGAAATTCCAAATTGCATGTTGGTTTATTTAAAGTGGATATATATATAATTTTATCATATGTCGTTCATGGTTTCTGGAGATCCGTGTTACAATTTCACAGAAGTTTAGATATCATTCAGATATTTAAACACCAAACAACAACAACATTGAGATTTTTCTTTCACTCAATCTATAACATATTGCATCTGTCTTCATCAATGTATTCTTCCATATGCTATCCACTTATGACATTTCCTTTGCAATATTTGGTGCATTTTCTAGTTATAAGTAGTTTATAAATTATAAATGTCTGCAATGTTTCACTTCTAATTGAGTATTCAACTGAACATATTGATTCTCTTATAAATATTGATTTTTCCCTCCACCCACTTTTCATAACTTCCATAACCATTAGGTGGGGACCTGCAACTTCGATGTTGCTTTGCTTGTTTAGTAAAATATTGCCGAGACTTTAATTTATTGAAAGCTATAGAATTTACAATTTATGAAGTTTCAAGGTCTAATTTTTAAAAGTCTAATTCTTTAAAGGGTGCTAGATCAATGGAAGAGCACCTACTTTATAAGCAGGAGATTGGTGGTTCGATTCCATCATGCCCTGACATCCATATGGAATGTTGACGATCAATTTTTGGTGACAAGGGCTCTTTTGACCATCACGAATGAGCTTTGGTGACATTTTTCAACCCTCACCAAAATATGAAATGGTGATGGTCAACAAATGCCACCATATATATACATCAATAGTGATGACCCTCAAAGGTCCTTAACCATAAATTGTTGTTGTTGATATGAAATGGTGACGGTCATTGCCCGTCATTATAGCCATTATTTGTGACGGACTTTGAATGTCACCACAACACCTATACTTAGACTAGCAATGTGTCTTTTGGTGATGGTCAATGAATGTCACCATATATATGCACCAATACTGACGACCATGAAAGGTCCATCAAAATAAATTGTTGTTGTTTATATGAAATGGTGACAGTTACTATCCATCATTATAATCAATATTCGTGATGGACCTTGAATGTCACTATAACACCTAAACTTTTGGCGACACCACTTTTGGTGACAAATACTATGGTCCATCACTATTTTTCATATGAAATGGTGATGGCCACTTTCCTTCATTATAAATCATTATTGGTGACGGACTTAGAATGTCACTACAACCCCTATACTTTTGGCGATGCCACCTTTGGTGACGTTCAATTTTTGGTGATGGAGACTATGGTCCGTCACCATTGCTCATATGAAATGGTGATGGTCGCTATCCATCATTATAAGTCATTATTAGTGACAAACTTTGAATGTCACTTCAACACCTATGCTTTTGGCGACACTACCTTTGGTGACATTTAGTTTTTTGTGACGAAGGCTCTTTTGACCGTCACCAATGACCTTATGGTGACATTTTTCACCGCACCAATGTTATTTTTTCTTGTAGTGATGGTAACTCTGATGATGTGGGAATCGACTAAATGGTGTCATTGTTCATTGAATGATTAGGAGTTTCCTCCTCGTTTTTCTCATCAATGATCACCATGGGTTGATTTTGTTTTTCTGGTTTAATTACCCTTCTTGATCTCAATTAAATCTCATGTATCCCAACCGGAAAGGTTTGATGAATAGGAGAAGGGGGCATTTTAACAGAACGGATCAATTGCACCACCTTATTATTAGGATTTGGTACCGGTTGAGCAGGCAGTTGGGGTGGTTGAAACAGTTGTGGTAAAGGTAATGGTGGCATCAGTTGACTTTGGTGAGGTAGGGGAGGAAATGATGGTTGTGACATATGATTAGGTGCATATGTAGCAGGATATGATGACATCTATGCAGGATAGGAATGATATGAATGGTTTGACCCTCTCCATCCTTATTCCTAGGATTGAGGGGGTTGCCCATACTGATAATGGTTCCCATGCTACTAAGGTTGAGAATGTTGAGTGTTATAATAGGAATATGTATGTTCATTATGACCCAAAAATGTGGTGGAGGTTCAGGAACCATACCCGCACCTACCTTAAGCCAAGTTCTCCGTGCTCCCATAGAATGTAATGGTTTAGGTTCAGAATGCTCCTCTGTAAATACATCTTTTAATCTTGGTATGGAGGAGAATTTATCGGTGGCATGGTTATCTACACAAATCATACATTTTAAATTAGTAGGGCATTCTCTAAAAAGATGTTTTTTCCCACATTTAGGACAAAAAATAGAAAAAGACTCTTGTTCATCTACCCATTTCTGCTGAATTTTTAAAGATTCTATTTGCTTGCTAACAGTATTCATTATCTCAATTTTCACATTACCCATTTATTTCTCCAAACCAATAATCATAGCATCTATAGATCCAAGTTTACTAGTTTTATTTCGATTTCCTCTATTGGATCTAGATTGATTCCTTGAAAATTTCCTACACAAGTCACAAATTTGATCAAAATCTTTTTGAGAAATATCCCCTTGTCCTACTAAATTCAAATTATGCCTAGAATCTTCAGTAATTCCACATAAGAACAAGGTCCTGATAGTACTTATGTCAAATTTGTGTTTCGACCTCTAGAGGATGTATAAAAATCTCTCTAACTAATCCTCCAACATTTCATCATCACCTTGCACAATGGTAAAGATATCATCCAAAATTTCTCTAGTTTTACAATATTCCTCATATTTAGTAAAAACACCCTCTTCATTTGGTCCCAAGAAGTTATAGTTCTCCTTCCGAGTCCCATGAACCAGCGCAAGGTTGAGTCCTTGTGAGTTGCAGGGAATAAATTTAATTTCTAGGTATCTGAAGAGTAATCATAGCTTCTACATAAGATGTCAAACTCAAAAATAAAAGAATCAAGATCTTTGTGGACCTTACCATAGAAATGAGGGAGAGTCGATGGTGGAATGTTCTTCATTTGAGTAATTGTTTCAGGATCCACTATTGGAAATCCAAAATGACTAATTAGTTACTAAAAAACAACTAAAATTTGCGTATAAATCACCATTTTTCAGTTGGTGATCAATAGTATATAATTTACAGTATTTTATAACGCGAAGAAATTTTAGTCATTTTTAGCTTAGTCATTAATTAGTTTCCTCAATTTTACCATCTAGTAGTATATTTAGTCATAAATTTGGTCATTAATTTTTCATTAGTTTAGTAATGACCAAATATACAACAAAATATATTACTACATGAATCCTCGAGAAAACCAATTAATAACCAAAGAAATATGACCAAAATGTTGGTCGTGTTATAAGATACTCTAAATTAGCTACTAATAGTCATATATATGCAATTTTTAGTCATCATTTGAAACCAACTAATGACCAAAGAAATATGACTAAATTTTAGTCGTGTTATAAGATAGTGTAAATTAGCTACTAATAGTCATATATATGCAAAATTTAGTCATCATTTTAATCAAAATTTTATCATTTGCATTAGGCATTTATCTTTTTTTGGTATTTTCATATTCATTATATAAACAACTGATTTAGTAGTTTCTATTCATTTCATTCATAATTATTATAAACAACTATTTTAGTCATATATTCATTTTATTCATGCTCATCATTAATTAATATAAACTACTAATTTAGTAATTTTAGATGTATTTATGTTTTTATTATTAATCAACATAAATTAATTAGTATGATTTTGTGACTAAATTTAAAAAAAATGCCATACAATGTGCATGTTTATCTAATATGATAACACAAAGTTACATATGTTTATTACAAAACCAAATAATATCAAGTGCAAATAAAAATAATTTCAACCATATAAATTTTATTATATAAAATATCAAGTATTGCAATATGAGTTTCCAACTTAATATTTGTTGGACTACAATTTACACATGAGATATTGTTTCATCATTTCAAAACATTATCACTGTGTTTCCAAAGCACTGCAAGTGAATTCACCATCTCTGAAGGCTTGACCATCAGTCTCTATGAGTGTGTCTTATGCAAGATATTGGATCTAAGGGTATCACTAGACAGATTCTCTTCTCTCTCTCATTTTTCATTTGTCGCTCCAAGGTTATTGTTCTCCTCTTTCTTCAATTGATGCTTCTTACCATCAATATTGAGTTCCTCTCCTGAAAATGAAAGAAGATACAATGCAAAGTATAATACATGAAAGATGATGAATACTTGAATATAAAATAAAGTAGATTATAAAATATTTATACGATATATATGTCAACATTCAATAGTGGCCACTATGCCGCTAGATGACCTATATAAACAAAGAAAATAAATCGTCACCATAGAAAATAACACCTTAGGAACTTAGTATTCAACCTTTAACAAAACCTTAGGCACAATCATACCAACTAAGTTATATGTTAAAAATATCAAGCAATAGATAACTTGTGAAAACAAATGGAAAAAAAAAAAATCAGTGTTAAAAATGTCCTTATTGCTTGTTCTAAAAGAGTCATGTTCCTTAAATTAGGATATTCTTTTGCCCACAGTAAAAGTTCCTCATTATTATGACATATGTTTTTAGGATCATGAGATTTATCCAACATCATATTGGTTGTGGATACAAAATGATTCAACTTCCCAAGATGAGTACCTCACTTGGTTGAATGAAGGTGCTAGCTGTTAGTGTCAAAACATTAGAGGAGCAAAACACTAAGGCCTAAGAAAATATATCACCACTTGTTTACTAAAAGAAAAAATTTCAATCCCACAATGGCCTCTAGGAGTACATTTTGTTGGATGGATATCACACTCTGAGAGATGATTGTCTAATACACTGAGAAGTGTACATATATTGTTCACAACGCCCCTCACAGTCAGACCCTATAGTTGTGTCCTATAATATTAATCATATTATACTATTTAATTATAAACTGTGACTATTAGATAATTATTAGTTTGAATAATTATTCTGAAATTGTGTTTTTAGTATTTATGTATACATGAAATTATTTGGAAATTAAAGGTACTTTTTGTGACTAGTTAATTTCAATTGAATCTAAATACACAAGAAATTATGGTGCTTCAGTGTTTCTCTAGCAGTTATCCGCTCATTGTAACAATTGCTCCCATGTCCTCTACTGCCTTTGGTCAATTCCTCTTTGATGATATCCAATATCAATGAAATGGACATCTATCCTCGATGTTTTTCTAAGCCAAATGGAATCTCCACAAGTAACAACCAAAAAGTAGCCTCAAATATATTATTGGGGGCCAAAGTGTTGTAATTATATGACAAGCCAAGAAACACTACACACTAATCATCTTCCCTTTAATATTGATTAATAATTTCTTTGCATGATCATGTAATACTAAAGTGTCAAGTAGGGACATTCAAAGTTAGTCATCCATCAATATCACCTTTGAGAGTGCTTAGTAGATAATACTTCCTATTACACACATAGTAGATCACCAAATTCAAGGATAGTAATATAAACACAACAAAAATGAAATTAAAAGAAACTCTAGGAAGTCAAATGTGACTAGTCTTGAGTCAAGAAAATACCAAGCCCTTCACATTGGCAAGGCATTCTTAGGCACTAAAACAAAAAATCCTTCCATTGCATCATTTTCACCTTGTCTTTAATTTTTTTAATTGAGAACATAACTTTTAAAAAAAAAATCATTGAAAAAGGTCTCAAAAATAGAAAAGTGATCATTCGATATGCTTTTAACTTGCAATGTATATTGAAGAATATGAATCTTTCTCATCCCTTTCTCCTAATCAAATTTTAATCTGTGGGTTCCAATCAAGTAATCAATTTCCCTCCAAGATAGTTAAGAGATCACTTTGGAGAAGGAATTCCAGAAGCAATGGGATAGCAGAAATGGAATTAACTAGGAGGAAAATGAAGCACTTTAGTGGGTGCTCAAAAATATTTGAACGCAACTAAAAATGATTTTATACTACCTCCACACATTTTAAAATAGAAACCATTCCTGCATCTCATTTATTTTCCACCTTTATGTAATATGTAATTCTTTGAGCAAGAATAGAGCATTCATAAATATTGTCATGAAAGAGGACTCTTCATAATCCTAATAAGTCGGGCTCTAACAAATAAACAATTTCATGTAGTGAATAAATCTTGCATGGTATATTTCAATGATTAAAATGACAAATTTATTCTTAATCTCATTACAACAAAAGTAAATTCAACCCTAACTAGTTGGGATTTGACAAATCAAGGATTTCATGTAGTAAAGTAAACTTACATGGTACATCCCAATTATTTGCAATGACAACTTTATTCTTGATCTTATTACAACATAGATAAATTTAGGAGTACATACATATTTCCTTATCTAAGACAAAATTTAAACACATTCCAAGGTTTCATAGGAATATAATGATACAATTTACCTGTAGGACATGAGAAAGTTATTTACATCTGGCACTTGTCAATAGACAATAGTGTTATTGAGACACCATCTCATGGCATTAGAATCATGTAGATAGATAATGTTATAGATATACCTTGCAACACCTATTCAACACTACCTTCAAGCTTCAAATTCATCAATTGATTTACTTTAGTAGCAAATTCTAGCTATTACCTGATTCTCACCAATCCCCTCAACATAATCCTCGTGCTCTACCATTTTTGTTCCTTTGACCAAACCACTCCCGTTAAAATGAGAAGGTTGACTATGGTTTAAATTGGTCTCTAGAGCACCACTAGTTTCCTTCTTTCCCCTCTTAGGTTGTGTCACAACTGAACTATTGTTTCCAGAATCCAAGTTGACAGTTCTTGTGTGATGAGTTTGTGTATGTTTGGACTTTCTTCCTGCAAAAGAAGGTCCAATCAAGAAAAAGATTCATATTTATCAGTGTTCCTAGTGAGCACCAATATTGCAACAATAATGCTGCAACTCCTGGGCTACTTACTTTACTCTAATCAACCCGGTAGTTCGTAACAAACTTGGAAACGACGGTGTTGTATGCACAAGTGCAAGTTCTTACTACAGGTTGTCACTTGCTCAGACGGTGCAAGATCACTAGGAGCTCAAGCCAACTTCTATGGATTCCAAAATAATCTCTATATGTGATGAAAGGAGAGAAAGACTACTCTACAGATACTCTTCTAACTGCAGAAAGGAGAAAGTCTAAAATGTAAAGCAAAACTAGTAAACCCAAATTAACCAACTAATCCAACTTTTGTAGAAAGCACTATGAAAATCAGGGAAAGAATGCCATTACCTACTCAAGAAAGTGAACAACATCTAACTAAGCTATTTTTGAAAGTAAATGAGTGAAAAACATCTTTTTGAATTTTTATGTATTTTTATGTGAATTTGACATGTATGTAATTTCTTGTTTGTGAATGTGGCAGCGAATAGGTGGTGTTGGAGAGTGGTTTTGGTACTTGAGGGGATGTAGGATGGTGTGGATGGGTCCTAGGAGGTCTTAGGTGGCCTTTTGGAGGCTTTTCCCACACTCGGCCTTCAAAAGAAAGCCTACAAGAAAATCTATAGGAGGACACAGGAAATCTACAGGAAGAAAAACAACGTTCTACAGGAGGCCTACAGGAGGAGGCCGAGAGAAGTTTTCATTGTTTTGAGAGTGTGAGAGTGGGTGTAAAAGGTATATGAATGTTGGAATTAGGTTTTAGGGCACCTAGGGTCTACCAAGAATCATCAGGAGAGAGAAAGATGATTGGATTTGCTCAAGGATAGAGGAAGAAATTCTATTGAAAATGAAGGAAACTAAGGTAGAATTGAGGGGAGACTTGGGTGACCTGTAGGGCATGGATCAGATGGAGGATGGGATGGCTGATAGGTTGGCCTACTACTAGAATATATTTGCTACAAAACAAAACTGAGAGTCAACCAAGGAAATCAAGCAAGCAATGAAATGAGTGCATCTAGGAAAGCAAGGTTTTGCATCAAAATAGTCTAAACTATGATCTATGGAAGGAAATGCTGATAACTATTGTGAGAAATGAAAGCATGAAAGAATACTATTTTAAATAAAGAAGTGAGCATGATGAAGAAGTTCTAAAGCAAAGCAAAACTAAACTATTAACCACTAAAAAGCTGCAAACACTAGAAGTCCTATGAATGAGGAAAATCTGTGTTTTTGGGGCAGCAAGAGGGTCTTTGCTTGAAATCATGGTCCCAAAGGGAGGAAGAGAGGCCAATGCATTATTGATAGCCTTTTGAATCTTTCTTTTATCACTACTTAACCTGCTATAAAAAGAATAAATGGAAGAAAACTACTAAATCATCAAAAGCAACCTATTCCTAACCATAAAAGAAATACATCAAATAGCAATCTAATCTACAAATGAAATAAAACATACAAATACAAGTAAAGAGGATCTTGGCTACTTGGATTGGGCCCTAACCCAAGAGCTTTAGCCCTCTGAGGTAACTCAATGCTAACTCAAAAAGGATTCCATCTTTATTTTCAAAACAATAGCAAGATTACATGAACTATCACAAAATAATAAGCTTGAAGTTGAGCAGAGTTTACATAAGAAAAAATCCAACAAGAATATGACCCTAGTGTGGCCCTAGGCCTCTCTACTTATAAAAATGAAGCTACCAATATCTTCCTTAAAATCAGGGAGGCTTGGCTCCCAAAACGCGAGATAATCATCAATCATCCTTCACTTGCTCGGTTGCCTTCTAGTGCATGACTTGGCTACTTGTACTCATAGCTGAATGAAGGGGAATTCAAAGTGAGGAGTGATAAATGAGGGGTATTCCCTCCTATAAGTCCTCTCATTTGTCCACTTCAATTTATTGCTACCATTTGTCCACTGGATCCTTGAATTTGACCTCAAAATTCATCAATAATCTACATTAAACACATGTTAGACCACATGGCATCATAACTAACTCAACTCACTCCATAAGCATAAATATAATCAGAAAATCATACAATAAGCTAGGAGAATGGTTTATTTGACTATGTTAGGAGGTAAAATGATCCCATATAATTACCCATGTATGAGGCTCATCATCACCCCCTACTGAAATTGTTGCTCATCCTCTGAGCAACTTAGTCCATCTCCTCATCTTTTATGGCCCCGGTGGCCTCCCTAGCATCCCAAGCCTCTGATGTGGTCTCCTCTTCCTTGTCATAGAATCCTACCTTCCTTTCTATCTCTTCTCACTGCTCATTTTCTTATTCTTCTCTTACGCGTTCTAGTATGCCTAACAGTGGTGGGGACTCAATTTGAGGTCAATCCAGTTGACCTTCAACCTCTGCATGGAGCGCTTGTACATTGGCACTCTTCTTAATGCCTCCTTCATCCTCATGGGGAAATGATATTCCCTTATCTGCTGACTATGTGGTAAGGTGTTCCATCTCCTCATGCATGCATGCACACAATCATCCCTAAGTAGCCTTTGCATATCCTCAAAGTGTTCAATGGCTTGTGCTTGCTCACTTATATATCTAGGGGCAATCTGAGGATTATTGGCAAGTAGGTTATGTGTGTTGATGAGTGCCATGGGATCTGATGGCTCATCTCTGATCGTTAATGGCTCATTTTGTTCTTTTATCATCAATCTTCTTATTTCTGCTTCCCTCAACTCTTCATGGTTCATCCATGAGGCCATGGCCATTAGTTGTAGGTCCCCTAGCCTGGCATTGGGATCCCACACATTCATGTCTGTGAGGGCCATGTTGTGTAGGTAGAATTATGCTCTTTTTTCCTTATCTTCTGATGTGCTTTGGTCACACAGGTCCATAAACTATCTGTAATCTTGGAAAGGCATTGTGCCTCTTTGTGCCAAAGTCTTTATCTGAAATTGCAACCATTAGTCCTTGAGATATAGGCCATACGATTTTACTGGTGTTCTACATTGCAATGCCTCCATGGATACGCTGACCATGCATGCCAGTTGGGTCTCTTTCTCTTGTAGCTGCCTCCTTAGCAATTCATTTTCAGTTTCAAGGTGGCTTCTTGTAATTGCATCCCTGTGTTTGATATCACTGAGCTCTCTACCCATTTCTCTGAGTTTGTTTTCCATATGGCCAACATCCTCAACTCCCTTGGATTTGGCTATTTGCATCCATCTATGTGTTCTTATTCTCTCTTTCTCTAATTCAAAGAATAGTGGAATTGCAAAATTTTGTGGAATTATCCTTCCTCCCTCAAAAAGATTGTAATAGGAAGCTAGACTAGGCTAGGGATCAAGTTTTTGTAACTCTAGTATTTCCTCCTTTCTTTGTGGTTGTTCTTCTATCATTTTCTCAAGTTGTTGGGTCTCTTGTAGTTTTGACAGTGTCTCCTGTAGAACTGTCTGAGCCTCCTGTAGGACTGTTTTTGGGTCTTGTAGTTCTACCTTTTCTTTCCATGTAGGAGATCTGGGAGTCCCCCTTTCATATGTGATAGGTGCCTTGGAAGGGGATTCTTTTCCTTGGGCAGAGGGTGAATCTTCAATTGTAATTGGCACTTTTGAAAAGGGCTGAGGTTTCCCTATTCTGATTCTTGTGCTCTTCCTAGCCCTGAAATACATGGAGGCCTGCCTCTTCCTCCTTTTCTTGGCTTGATTGGTGTACTAGGGGCAGTGAGGGCAATTTCTGCCTCTCTTTCTAGAGTCTCAGGGGACACTTCTGCTTGTTCTATCTGTTCTGTCTCTTTCTCTCCTTCTTCTGTCTCTTTTTCTATCTCTGTTTCCTCTATTTCTTCAGTTTTCTCCTCCCCTATCTTAGTTTCTTTCTCCTTCCCTTCCTGTTATACTAAGCCACTAGTGGCTTCACCTTCTCCCCCTTGTTACTCTTCCTCCTCCCTGCTAGTAGGACTAACATCATAGGTTAAGGCCTTTATGTCATCCTCAGTTGTCATGTTTCGAAAGATTTCCCATGCTATAGGGAGTGTAAATGTATGGAGGGCTTCTTCCACTAAAATTTTAATTAACCCATGGTGAGCTAGATGCTCTAGATTTCCTGCTTGAACCTTAGCATTGGAGTCAATGAGGGACTGCAGGAGGAAGTAGGGGATGTTGAGCTTCTGAGGTGTTGGAGTGTCCATCCCATACCTTAATTCATGGAGGATTCTAAATTGATAACCATAGACAATGTTGTACTTTCCCTCATAGGAAATGTATTTGATTATTTGATAACTAACTTCATCCCAAGGATATGGTATGCTAGCCCTTCTAATGCCATTTTTATCCTTTGCAAGAGTTTCATTGTTTTGGAAAAAAAAATTCTTAGCAGTTTGGCCAATTGGTTTCTCATCCTTACTCCAAGGCAGCCCAAGAGGAAGGGTAATGACCCTACTGATAAGTTCAGGGGGTTATCTCCATGGAAATAACTCTAAAGGTGACAGTGGCATGTGTTCTAGTGCGAGGGACCAAAGAGTGGGCAAATTCTTGGGAAATTTCCTCATCAAACCCTCGGAATTTCTCAAACATTTTCATCCAATTTTCTCTTGTGAATATGTTCACTACTTGGGGATGTGCATGGAGAATGGAGGAGTTCATGGGCTCCTTCCTCATAAATCCTCTTTTCATTTTGTTTATACTCCTTTGGGAAACCAAATGTGGAGATGGAAACAACGATTTTTGGAGAAAATCAAAGAAACAGAGGAGACTATTTTTTTTTTTTTTTAAACATAAATTTTTTATGTATTTCCTCCTCCTAAAGGCTTTATTTCCTCCTCAAATTTAAACCACTACTTGCATATGTTGATATTCAATGGGGTCATGCATGGAACCTACCTCCTCTAACCGAAAATCATGCTAAACCCCATGTTTTCTCCGTTCAAAACAACTCACTGCCCCTCTTGTAGAAGACTGTTGTTCCTCGTGTAGAATTCCTGTAGGTGCTCCTGTAGAACCTATAAGTGCTCCTGTAGAAATCACCAAGAGTAGGAATATGGGAGATATCAATGGAGAATGATGGTTATGAGGCTGTGGGGGCACGAGGAGACTGTTGTAGCTGATTTTTGAGGAGAGAATGAAGGAAAAGGTGGTGAGAGCGCTCAAGGAGTACTTATTGCCCTTTATGGAGGGTGAGCTAGCATAGTATACATTGGCCATATTTAGACCATTGGTCCCCACCTGCCTTGTCATCATGGCCCCTCCTCATAATCATCCCTCGTGATTGCATCAGAGTTCACACTTCCTCCACTACCTGTCCTTGACATCTTTCTTGAGTTCGATTATGCGCACATGTGGGTGACATCTTCAAATGAGTGGAGTCAGCTAGATGAAGGTGGCCAAGTTAACTGGCCACCTTTCCCTCATTCAACCTCAACCATATTTTTGCTTTTGCATGCCTTCTAATTACACAAATGAAAATAGAGGAGTGGGTTAGTTACTTACCTAGGATTCGAATGCATTTGTTGTGAGGTGTTGTGGCACTCTCTCTCTGCTACAAGCCTTTGTTTCTTTTGATGCATGATGTCTTCTTGCTAATGTGTGGTTGTGTCTTGTGCAGGTTCTTCTCTGGTTGGATCTGAGCTTCAGGTGTCTTCTTCAACCTTCATGTTTTCACTCTCTTGCTGTTGATGCTGGATTTTAATGGGATCAGCTGCTATAGGAATTCCCATAAGAGCTCCTGTAGCTACTTCTCCCCTTGAAAATTCAGCTTCTTTCTATGCTTGGAGCTGTGAGGATGATGACAGAGATGTAGATAGAGATGGAGAGGTAATAGGTAGGCTTCAGGTGATGTGGATGGTGTTGTTTCCTCTCTTATTTTTTGTGGTTTTTTTCTTTTCTTGAAAACTATTCTTTCTATGTTTTTCTTGGATAGGAAAAAGAATGATGCTTGGGGTGTGATGCAAGCTTGGAAGTGATGGCAAGGAGGTTCGAAGATTGTAGGAGGGTTTATAGGTTTTTTAAATATGTCTGGTTGTTCACCTAAGGGTTCTTCTTGATCGCAATCATCGAAGAAGAGAGAAGGTTGGCTGTGTGAAGCAGTGGGGGCGTTGGGCAAAACTTTTATTGAGTCATCTCTATTCCTACGAGGCATGAAAGGAAATTTTTTTTGTTGGTTTTTTTTTATTTTTTCCCCACACTGATAGTACTTGCAAAATTGAAATTGATTGAACAAAACAAATTGCAGCTAGCTGAAATGAACTTGCTGAAATGAAATTTGTAGAATTGAAGAGGAAATGCAGAACTTGAAAGAAGAGAAATGACTAGTCTACTTTTGCTGAAATAAAATTTGTGGAATTGAAGAGAAAAGCAAGGAAATGCATAACTTGAAAGGCGAGAAATGACTAGACTACTTTTGCTGAAATAAACTATTAGCATAATGTTGCAGTAGAAAATATAAGAAAGCAGTAATCACAGAATACTCTGACGCTTCCCTAGCAACGGCACCAAAAAGTGGTGAGTACCAGTATTGCAGTAATAATGCTACAGCTCCTGGGTTGCCTACTTTACTCTTATCAACTTGGTAGTTCGTAACAAACTTGGAAGTGATGGTGTTGTATGCACAAGTACTAGTTTTTACTGCAAGTTGCCACTTGGTCAGTGGGCGCAAGATCACTAGGAGCTCAAGCCAACTTCTATGGATTCTAGGAAAAACTCTATATGTGATGAAAGGAGAGAAAGACTACTCTATAGATACTATTCTAACTACAGAAAGGAGAAAGTCTGAAATGCAAAGCAAAACTAGTAAACCCGAATTAACCAACTAATCCAACTTTTGCAGAAAGAACTATGAAAATCATGGAAAGAATGCCATTACCTACTCAAGGAAGTGAAAAACATCTAAATAAGCTATTTCTAAAATTAAATGAGCAAAAAACATCTTTTTGGATTTTTATGTATTTTTATGTGAATTTGACATGCATGTAATTTATTGTTTGTGAATGTGGTAGCGAATAGGTGGCATTGGAGGGTAGTTTGGGTACTTTAGGGGGATGTAGGATGGTGTGGATGGGTCATAGGAGGTCTCAAGTGGCCTTCTGGAGGATTTTTCCATGCTCAGCCTTTAAAAGAAAGCCTACAAGAAAATCTATAGGACACAGGAAATGTACATGAGGAAAAACAACGTTCTATAAGAAGCCTACAAGAGGAGGCCGAGAGCAGTTTTCTCTGTTTTGAGGGTGTGAGAGTGGATGGAAAAGGTAGACGAAGGTTGGAGTGAGGTGTTAGGGCACCTAGGGTCTAATAAGAATCATTAGGAGAGGGAAATATGATTGGATTTGCTCAAGGAGAGAGGAAGAAGTTCTATGGAAAATGCAGGAAACTAAGGAAGAATTGAGGGGAGACTTGGGTGACTTGTAGGGCATGGATCAGATGGAGTGTGGGATGGTTGATAGGTTGGCTTGCTGCTAGAAGAGATCTATTGCATAACAAAACTGACAGTCAACCAAGGAAATCAAGCAAGCAATGAAATGAGTGCATCTAGGAAAGCAAAGTTTTGCATCAAAATAGTCTAAACTATGATCTATGGAAGGAAATGTTGATAACTACTGCGAGAAAGGAAAGAATGAAAGAATACTATTGTAAATAAAGAAGTGTGAATGATGAAGAATTTCTGAAGCAAAGAAAAACTAGACTATTAACCACTAAAAAGCTGCAAACACTAGAAGTCCTGTGAATGAGGAAAATCTGTGTTTTTGGAGCAGCAAGAGGGTCTTTGCCTCAAATCATGGTCCCAAAGGGAGGAAGAGAGGCCAAGGCACTATTGCTAGCCTTTTTAATCTTTCCTTTATCACTACTTAACTTGCTATAAAAAGCATAAATGGAAGCAAACTGCTAAATCATCAAAAGCAACCTATTCCTAACCATAAAAGGAATACATCTAACAACAATCTAATCTACAACTGAAATAAAACATACAAATAAAAGTAAAGAGGAGCTTGTCTACTTGTATTGGGCCCTAATCCAAGAGCTTCAACCCTCTGAGGTAACTCAGTGCTAACTCAAAAAGGATTCCATCTTTATTTTCAAAACAATAGCAAGATTACATGAATTGTCACAAAATAATAAGCTCGAAGTTGAGTAGAGTTTACATAAGAAAAAATCCAACAAAAATCCAACCCTAGTGAGGCCCTAGGCCTCTCTACTTATAAAAATGAAGCTACCAACAACTTCCTTAAAGTTAGGGAGGCTTGGCTCTCAAAACTTGAGATAATCATCAGTCATCCTTCACTTGCTCGACTACCTTCTAGTGCATGACTTGGCTGATTGTACTCCAAGCTGAATGAAGGGGAATTCATAGTGAGGAGTGATAAATGAGGGGGATTCCCTCCTATAAGTCCTATCCTTTGTCCACTTTGAGTTATTTCTGCAATTTTTCCACTGGATCCTTAACTTTGACCTCAAAACTCATCAATAATCTACATTAAACACATGTTAGACCACATGGCATCATAACTAACTCAACTCACTCCATAAGCATAAATATAATCAGAAAATCATACAATAAGCTAAGAGAATGGTTGATTTGACTAGGTTAGGAGGTAAAATGAGCCCATATAATTACCCATTTATGAGGCTCATCAGTTCCCTCAAACCTTATTGAGTTTCAGCCCTCTACCCCTTTTAGGCATTCATATTAAAACAAAAAAAAAAAAAATCCAAAAAATGACAACTTTTAAATTTACAAAAGAATAATCTAAAATCAAATTCTGCAAATGAATAAATAAATTGGTGCTACAAAATCCTTCAAAACTAGAACCACACTACAAAGAAAATAAAAGCAGACTTACCCCTACCGCAAAGGAAAGAAAATAAGAAAGTTCTTACCAATCTTTAGAAATGCCTCCCTAGAAATGACGCAAAATGTTGGGTGCAAGAATTTCAATTAAGCAAGCTCCTTTCAACACTTAATTTGTCAACCCAGGGTTTCATACACTCTGAGGCGTAGCACAAAAAATACCAAGAAATGATAGGAACCTTATCTAATTGTATTCCTACTTCCTAAGCCACAAATTTACGGAATCGAAAGGAATGATGATCAAGCGGCAATTGATACTCAAAGAAAGTTTGGCACTAGAATAAATGAAAAGTACTTTTGCAGAAACTGAAATGGATTCCTAATTCACTGTGAACAATCTTAACTAATGAAATGACCCTTTTATATTTACCTTTAGTGAGACAGTGTGATAAATAATTTATTCATTGTATTTTTCTTCTTTAAAGATATTCTTGCCTACACTAAATTGTTATTCTTGTACTACAACAATGTTCCTGTACCAAAATGTTGTGCTTGCACTGCAATTAGGTTTAGATACCATAAGGATGTTTGTACTTATACTAAAGTTCTGACCTTCGTGCAGAAGTTCTATGTCTCCGAGCTAGAACACTCTAATCTTGTACTGGATCTAAGGTTCCTGCACCATATAATCAATATTTTTGCACTTAGTTTCTAGATTACTTTTCGAAAAAAATAAAAAGTGCATTAAATGAAATAGAGTGAAAAGAAAATGACATTTTGAAAGTAAATCCTGATAAGCAAAAATATGCTTCAACCAAATTTAGATTCTAGAGAGGAAATGATTTTCAAGAGTTAAAGTAAATATTTCTATAAAATAGAAAACTATTCTATATAATTATGAAAATCATTTGTTTGTGTGGATCAAGCTTTTCCTGAGATAGTTGTGCATGTAGTTTAGATCTGCCCTTTTTATGTTTTAACTCAGAGGGTTTATTCAATAATTAATCATGAAATTCACTCCTTTCTTCGAAAGTGTTCAGTGCAAGCACAAATTTGTAAGTTATTACAGTGTTTATTCCATATTCATCACAACACAATTAAATCTTAAGTGAAACCTCAAATATTAATAATGAATTTAGTTTAGAAACAAACATTAATCTTGCATGAAGGAATAAATAACTCTTGAAAAAATAAAGGAATAAAAGACTTGCAAAATTGAACCAATGAAATCAACTTGCAGAATCAGAAATGCACTAGTACAAACAATGTTCTTGGACAGGGAGCATGCTTGTACCGATCTTTGCAGAAATGAAATCAATCATTAAAAAGAAATCTTATGTAAATTGAAATTGAATACTCCTAAGCCAGCACTCCACGGATTTGTAACACTTACTATAAATGAAATCAAACATGTAACTTGTGAGAAATATTAAAGTAAATAGTGAATTCACGCCTACACTCTAAAATAAATTAACACGCCTTTAAAGAAAGGGAGAATGAGCTGGGTTGGCTGGGACCTGGCTAGCCAGCTCATTTCCCTGTTAAGAAATCAAGAAACACAGTTGGTAAAAGATTCATCACAATGCAAAGAGGAAACGAAACTACATACTGGTGCATTCCTTTATATTAGTTTCAAAATCAAAAATACATATTGGATCTACAATCCAGCCCAGAAAGGCGATACTCCAAAATAACTACAATCTCTTAACAAAATTTCACTATAGCATTGCTCTCTAATTCCTATCAGAATTTTACAATATATACAAGCCTTCAGGCCTACGCTCCTAAAAAAATCACGACAGTATCTTAACTAAGCCTTTTAGCTATTTACAAAATTCTAATCTAATGCATCTAGTTGAGGTCATGATCTTCATCCGCTGATTTCTCTCCCACTCCAAGGCCAACTCGAGGTCAACTGATCATTTGCCAAAGATATGCGTCGGTTAGTGAGTTGTCATGGGAGTGCAGGAATCTGCCAGCTGGTGTAGGAATCCTATCAATAAGTTGTCACGGGAGTGCAGGAATGCTCTAGCTAGTGCAAAAATCCTACACTCGACCATACTATCACAATCATTAATACATTTTCTTATGAAATACTTTAGCAAAGGCAAATATTAGTTGCAAGGATAATTAAAGGTATAAAATCCATAAATAAATAATTAATTCCATGACAAACCTTTAAATACGAAAATACAAAGAGGGAGCAGAAATGAGCATGATTTTAGAGAAAAGTATAGGAATGAATAGGTTCTTAGGTTAAAACAGAGATTTAGATCATGTGTCTAGAGTAGGATAGAGGTTAAAAAATAGGACAATTTGGCCTACCAACATGGATCCCAGGCAAATTTAATTTCTACGGACTTGGGCAAGAAGTTGAATATGGAAACCATGCCTCATCATTAACCGTATCCGTTGGGTTGGATAACCAAGGTTTCCAATCTTCAGGTCACATGGAAATGCATTTTTAAGTTTTCAATTACTGCCAATTTCATTGATGAAGTCGAATTAGATGTGGTGCTACTGGATATTTTTGAAATTGTGTTGGGAAGCCCATAATTGTATGACAGGAAAATTGTTTTCCATATATTTGAGAACAAATAGCATTTGTTCAAAGCCGGAGTGAAGTATATGGTGAGATCCCATCATAGGAAGCTTAATCTGTCTTTCGCAAGCACAAGGAAAATGAAGCGACTAGTCAATTCCAGCAAGAGTCTCGTGCTCCTTATTATCAAGAAGAAGAATGACATGGAGCATGAGTCTTTTGTAGTCTGTGACGTGAAGATGAAAGATGAATTGGTTGATGTGGTCGATCAATATGGAGACATGTTTCAAGAACCAAAGTGATTGCCACCAAAAAGGGGAATTCAACACGAAATTGAGCTGCAGCAAGATTGTCCACTCCCAAATATCGGTATCTATCGAATGTCAATTCTAGAAAGTTTAGAAATTAAGAAACAAATCCAGGGGTTTTTAGATAAATTTGTAATTCATACCTCTACTTCACCATGTGGTTCACTAATTATTTTGGTACCCAAGAAAGATGGAACCTGTGGATGTGTGTAGATTATCGAGCTTTGAATAAAATTACCATAAAGAATCGATACCCACTGTCCAGAATAGTTGATTTTCTAGATCACTTAAAAAATTCAAAATATTTCACTAAATTAGACTGGAGAAGTGGATATCATCAAGTTAGAATAGCTGAGGAGGATATTTGGAAGACAACTTTTAAAACCAAATAGGGATTGTTTGAGTGGCTAGTTATGCCTTTTAGTCTTTGCAATACTCCAGCTACATTCGTGAGACTTATGAATGATGTTTTAAGATCCTTTCTTGATGAGTTTGTAATTGTCTATTTAGATGATATTTTGATTTCAGCAAATCACGAGAAGAGCATGTCAATCATGTGAGGAAAGCGTTGGATGTCTTGAAAAAATAACAGTTATTTCTGAAGATGTCTAAATGTGAATTCGGGAAAACTTAGTGTATTTGGGTCACATAGATGGAGGAGGTGAATTGAAGATTGACACCTCTAAAGTTTCGGTCATTGTGAATTGGCCAATACCATAATCAGTCACAGAAGTAAGGAGTTTCTGGGAGCAGCGTAGTACTGGAGGAAGTTCATTTCCAATACCTCTTCCATAGTAGCTCCACTACATGCTTTGACCAGCATAAAGGTTTTCTTCCAATGGGGAGGAAAACAACAAAAAGCATTCAATGCTTTAAAACAAAAGATCATTTTAGCCCCAGTTTTAGCATTGTTGGATTTCAAACAACCATTTGAAATACAAATAGATGCAAGTGATTAGACCATAGGTGCAGTTCTTTTACAGCATGGTAAGCTAATTTCATTTCATTCTAATATTTTTAATGGTGATTTTTTTAACTATCCTACATATGATAAAGAGATTGATGCATTGGTGCAAAATGTGAAGAAATGGAAGCATTACTTGATGGGAAAAGAAACCATTATTCACACTGATCATCAACCTTTGCAATATCTACAATCTCAAACAAAATTGCAGTAATCAAGGCACTTTCGTTGGATGGGATTTTTATATCAATTCCACTTGGTAATTAGGTACAAGAAAGATATTTATAACAAAGTTGCTGATATTCTTTCTAGACGGGTTGTTAATGTATCCATTTTACTCAAGAATCATTATGTTTTGTCTTAAAGTTATGTTGAACAATACGCACATGATGCTGACTTTCAAGAGGTATATTCAAACTTGAGTCAAGGCCACCAAGTTGAGGAATTAGACTACCATGTACATGATAATTTGTTGTATCAATTGGGAAAACTTTTTGTTCCATAGGGAGAGAGTAAATGTCACAAGGGAAGTGCACACTTCTCTTATTGTTGGACATTTTGGTGTAAGTAAAACAGTGGCAAATATTTAGAGGCTTTTTTACTAGCCTCATATGCTTGAAAGTGTGTCACGTTTTATCAGAGGTTGTTCATTGTGTGTATTGAGTAAGCCTATTAATAGGAAACTAGGATTGTACACACCACTTCCAGTACCTTCACGTCCATGGGAGAGTGTTTCGATGTATTTTGTAGGAGGTATTCCTTTATCAAGAAAAGGTCATGATTATTTGCACGTAGTTGTGGATAGGTTCAGAAATATGTGCATATTAATACCTTGTAAAAAAAAAATTATAACTGAACAAACAGCTCAACTTTTCTTTTAAAATGTATGGGTTAATTTTGGGTTACCTACTTCTATTGTAAGTGATTGTGATTCCTGATTTGTTGGGAATTTTTGGTTAAATTTATGAAACTTGATGGACACCAAGTTGAATAAAAGTACAACCTTCCATCTATAAACAAATGATCAAACTGAAGTGGTTAACATGACAGTTATTCATTTGCTAAAAGGATATTACAGCAAACATCCTAAGTTGTGGGATGAACAGTTGCATTATATTCAACATGCTTACAACCGATCAAAACACTCTTCTACTTTAACTTCGCCTTTTGAGGCATGTCTTGTTATTTTCCTAAATCGCCTTTGGATTTCATCTTTGAGATAGATGTAGTTGTAGATGGACATAGCGACATAGACAAAGCAAAGAAATTCATTGAGAAAATTAAATTGATTCACCAAACAATTCAAGAACAACTAGAAAAGAGTCAAGGCAAGTATAATGCAAGGCATGATAAGCATCATGTGGATCATCAGTTTCAAGTAGGTGATGAAGTTTGGCTATACATTAGAAAGGAAAGGCTTCAAGGTGAAGGTAAAAATCTAAAACCAATCCATTATGGTCGATTTAAAATTATGGAAAAGATTGGTAATAATGCTTTCAAGCTTGATTTTCCTTCATATATGCAAATTTATTCCATTGTTAATGCTGAAAATTTGAGATTGTATGAGCAAAAATCAGGTGCTCAAGTTTATGCTCAAAAATCAAAGTGTGAGAATCTTGTTAAACTCAACTTCAAATCGAAGAGCTCATCCTTTTGAATCCAATGGTGTGAACGACACTCAAATCCGAGCTCGTATGCAGAAGTTAGAGAAAGTCAAAGTTCAAGCTTGACTTGTCTACATGGCAGGATTGAATGACATGCAAAATCCCTTTAGCGAATGAGGAGGCACCAAGTGGTAGGTTGGCATTGGCCCCTGCATATCACAAATTGCATTCACAGGAAGACAAGTTGCGATGCAAACTAATCGCAATCGCATATTGCAAGTGGATATGAATCAGCCCCCAGCGAAGCCCAGTTGGGATGTGATTTATCGCATATCGCAATCACAAAAAATGGTTATGTTTGTAGTACGGTTCTGGTAGTAATCACCAAATTGTGAAATGCGATAAGTTTCAAATGTGAGATGTTATGAATTGCAGTTTAATGTCCCATAGAGTCCTCGATATCGCTATCGCAATATCGTCATTGTGTTAACAAGACATTAAGCCCGCCAAACTTCATCGATTGCAATTTGCAATACAGCCGACAGGTTATAGCCCACTGCATGGAAAAATACTTGCCCAGTTAGTGGATTTTGGGGCTAATTTGTAGAATCATGCAGGTTTTGGAGCATTTTGTGGAACAAATTGTGGGAGAACTGGGAGAGGTCATAACTTCTTCAATTCTTATCCAAATCATGTAAAAAAAGAGTTAGTCCTAGCAGTTTTGGCTATTCTGAACTCGCTAAGATAGGTTTCAAAGGAATTTGAGCATTGTAAATACATTTTTGCTGTAATTTTTAGCATAATAGAGAGGCCCAAGCATTGGAAGCTGGACCAAGGAGACGTGGCCTGGGAGGGGTGAACTCCTCATCAAATATGTGTGTTGTGTGTTGTATTTTGATGTTTTTTACTGTTATTTTGTTGTTGTTCAGCATATGCTTTATTTTAAATTTTTTATAACATTTACATAAGAAACTCTCATGGGAATCATTTAATCAAGAAAAAAATGGTGAATCCTTAAGCACTTGATAAGAAAATGATAAGCATCTTGGGTTTTATTCTGAATGGGGAATTAGCACAACATTAGTAATCTGCTCCATTTCAGATCTATAGAAATTTCACCTGTAGAACAAATCGATATATGCAATGTCCTAAAGCATAATACTTGTTCTAATTCTACAAAACATTAAGCGAAAGCATAATTCATGAGCAACATCAAGTAGAAACATGCATAACTGATCAAGAGAAATAATCACACATAACACAAGATATATCCAAGGGAAAGCACCAGCATAAAACCCCAACCATGTATTATCAATCAAGTGG
Source organism: Pinus taeda (assembly GCA_000404065.3). NCBI lineage: Eukaryota > Viridiplantae > Streptophyta > Pinopsida > Pinales > Pinaceae > Pinus > Pinus taeda. Next base: position 173,888 of record APFE030737300.1, read on the forward strand.
AAATCCTCTTCACAATACAAAAAGAATTAGCTCTCAAGCTATCCTTCTCTCTTTGTAATCAGAAGATCCTGATGATCTTCAATTAGAAGATGAAAATCATGGACTACCTAGGCTGATCCAGACTTAAACAGGAATGCAACAAATTACAGAGATAACCATAAAAACAGATATGTAGCAGAAATAATACTTCATTTCATTAATGTAAACTACTGAAATATGCTTACAAACAGTAATGGAAATAAACCACCTAGGGCGATGGTAGCTTATCTCTGAGAAGAGATGTGGTGGCTACATGCCTCTGAACTGTGTTACAATGAAGCTTGAAGGCCTATTTATTATTGAGAAACAATGGAAAACCCTTAACAT
>APFE030737300.1:187631-208148 GCA_000404065.3 Pinus taeda
CTACAACCTTCTCTTTCTTCCAGGGACCACGTTTCATAAATTTTCAGACTGGATCCATGAACATCAATCAATCATAAACAATCTCCTTTTCATCAATTAGCACTGAATCATGTAAACACTTCTCTAACAGCTGTAAATCACAGTAACAGTAACTACACACCAAATTCTGAACCCGGAACACAATAGCAATAAACAGAAGCAGCTAGATCACAACTCAAAAGATATACGCTTCTTTAATAACCTGAAACCTGCGTGCATATGCTTCTGTATTTGGAACAACCTGCATATACGTTGTTTTCATTCACTGAACCAGGGTGTATACGTGCCTTAGCTTCACTGAACCTGCGTACAGATCTATAAAGGATAATTCACTCTTCCAAATATTCAGACACTAATTAACCCAGATTATCAGATTTATAGATCAAGTATGTGCCACATATAGTAGATCAAAATCATACAAAGATACTATCATTCAAGCCTTAAGATTATGACCCATCAATAGAACTTATCCTTCTCTTTGCGCTAAGGTTCCTTCTTCCTTCATATCCAGATCTACACCATAACCCAATCACCATATTCCAGATCTAGCACATTATCAGATATTCAATTATTCAGATCCTCTTTGCCAAATTATCTTCTTCCTCTTTTATAGACTTTCCTTTCACAATACCACGGTCCAAAACCATAACAATTCAATACCATGAACCCAATAATTAGGATTAACACTTATGATGAGATACCATGGTCCAAAACCATAGGTTCAAATACCAAGGACTAAATTCCACGGTCCAAAAATAAGTTCTCCCACATATAGGCGCTTTTCCTTGCATGAAAGTGCGTGTATACGCATACACGCCTTTGTAACGTCCAACCCGCGTGTACACACGTCTTAGTGAAAGTGAACCTGCGTATATGTCTTTTTCTTCTTTCTGAGTGCCTGAATTGTGATCTGTGATCAAGGTGAGTTACCATCAAGGACAACACCAGTGCCATAGCATCAAACCTGCCAAACCTGTGCCAAAATGCCAACAATCTCCCCCTTTGGACTTGATGGCAACCCCAAGATCCTCAAGATCATTCTCCCCCTTTGTCATCAAAGGCAAAGGGTTGTGCTCCCCCTGAGTACATGCTAAAATCTCTGCCCTGCTGTGCTGACCATGCTCCCCCTAACTATAGACAAGATCTGCAAAAGATGTTCTTCAAGAAGAACCATGACATATACATCATAAAAGACCTTCCTATCACAAAAAGACTCAATACATCCATCACCCAACCATGTGGGTATCATCCACCCAAGTGGGGATACATCAGAAAATTACATATGACAACCAAGTACATTACATCTTCATCCCAGGCATAGTGGGGAAACCAAAATAGGCCGTTACATGACCTTGACTCCATAAAAGAGATACATGACATAGAGATGACTTATGAAAGTAACCAAATATGTAGAGCAAGACTTATGAAAGTCACCAATAACTGATAGCAGTAGCATCTGTCAATCACCAATTAGACCAGCAACCATGATTTCCTTTTGTTCTCCCTCTGCAATTGTTCCACCAACAACAGCTGTGAACTAGAACCAAAAGCTTCTAAGATAATGCCAACAATGCATTATTAGAAGTTTATATGCTCTCCCTGAAGCTCTGATAGATGGTATCTGACAGACCCAAATCAGAATAACTTCAACCAGAGCCTGTCCCTACAAATATCCATCAAATCTCCATATACACGGCTGTCTCTACACAAACCGGCGTTTGTACACGGATCCGCCTCAGGAAACTCGCATACACCACTTTTTCTCTGAAACAGACAAGTTTAATAGCAAGATGATGCATCAACTACTCCCAACTTCTATCTGAGGTATTCAAAAGTGTCCCTGGGTAGTGGCTTGGTGAGTATATCAGCAACTTGTTCCTTAGAGGGAACATACTCTAATTATACCTTTTGTTCCAACACTTGTTCCTGAAGAAAGTGATACTTGATCGGTATGTGCTTGGTCTTTGAATGCATGACTGGGTTCTTTGAAATGCTAATTGCACTTGTATTATCACATAAGATGGAGATAGGTGGAGTACAAGTGATCTGAAAATCCTGCAAGATTTTCATCATCCAAAGGAGTTGAGTGCAGCAGGATACAGCAACCACATATTCCACTTTAGCTGTAGATAAAGCAATCGAACTTTGTTTCTTGCTGAACCATGATAATAATCTGGAACTCATAAAGAATGCACCACCACTTGTGCTCTTCCTGTCATCCACGCTTCCGGCCCAATCTGCATCTATATAAGCATGAAGAGTGAGATCTGTATCTCTTGGATACCATAAGCCATAGTTTTGAGTTCCTTGAAGATACTTGAAAATTCTCTTTACTGCCTGAAGATGGGTTTCCTTAGGATTTTCCTGAAACCTTCCAACTATTCCCACTACATGCATGATGTCTGGTCGGGTACCTGTCAAATAAAGTAGACTTCCAATCATGGATTTATAGGTTGGTTGATGCACTGCTACTGATTCATCATTTGCACTGAGGCTACATCTCGTAACCATAGGGGTACATACTAGTTTCGAATCTTCCATGCCATACTTCTTCAGAATCTGCTTGAGGTACTTGGTTTGAGACAAGAAGATATTGCCTTCATTTTGTTGGATTTGCAATCCAAGAAAGTATGTCAGTTCTCCAAGCAAAGACATTTCTAATTCTTTCTGCATCACCACAGCAAAGCTTTGACTCATAGCTTCTTCATTGCTGCCAAAGATAATATCATCTACATACACAACAAGTATTAGCAATTTGTCATTTTCAATTTTTATATAACGATTGCTATCTGCTGAACCTTTTGACAAACCTTGTTGATGAAGGTATTTCTCCAACCGGTAGTACCAAGCCCTTGGAGCCTGTTTAAGACCATAGAGAGCCTTTTTCAGTCTGCATACAAGATTTGGATCATTCCCAAGAATGAAACCATCTGGCTTCTCAATGTATACTTCTTCTTCTAAGTCTCCATTTAGAAAGGCCGATTTCACATCCATTTGAAATACTTTGAATTTCTGAAAGCTTGAGAGAGCAAGGAACATTCGGATGGCCTCAAGTCTAGCAACGGGAGCAAAAGTTTCTTCAAAGTCTATTCCTTCTTGTTGAGCATACCCTTTACAGATAAGTCTGGCCATGTTTCTAATTACTTCCCGATTTTCATTTAACTTATTTTTGAAGATCCATTTTGTCCCTATGACATTCTTATATTTTGGTCTAGGGACCAACTCCCAAGTGTTGTTCTTTTCGATCTGCTCAAGTTCTTCATCCATTGCCTTGACCCAACATTCATCTTTGCATGCCTCTTTTACATTTTGTGGTTCAGTGGAGGAGAGCAATGCCATATAGATTGAGGCTTCTGCAATTGTTCTTCTTGTTTGTACACCTACCTCCTTTTGCCCCAAAATTTGTGATTCTGGATGATTCTTTTGAACATACCTGGAAGGAGTCTTCTCTTCTACCCTTATTTGTTCTTCTGGCTCCTCATGGGTTTCTTCTTTATCATCAGTCTGATTTGGAGAGTAGTCTTCATCCTCTTCGATATCTTCATGATTTACTTGCCTACGGATGTATCATTTTTCATCAACCACTACATCAATGTTGTCAACAATTCTTCCAAGTATTTTATTATAACACTTATATGCTTTGCTGTAGGGAGAATAACTAAGGAGAATTCCTTCATCAGCTCTAGGTTCAAGTTTGCCAAGCTGTTCATCAGTATTCTTAATATAGCATTTGCTCCCAAAAATTCTGAAATGCTTTACTGAAGGAGTCTCACCATACTAGAGCTCATGCGGAGTTTGAGTGTTGTTTACTCGGACATTTGTTTTGTTAAGAATAACAACCGCAGCATATGCAGCTTCACCCCAGAAGGTTGCGGGAGTTCCAGACTCATCAAGCGTAGCATGCGCCATTTGTTGGACTGTTCTGTTCTTCCTTTCCACCACTCCATTTTGCTGAGGAGTCCTAGCTGTAGAGAATTCCCTTCTTATTCCATGTTCTTCACAAAAATTGAAAAATTCATTTGAGGTAAACTCCCCACCTCTGTCGGACCTAGAGTCACTTAATTTTATAATCTGATTCATTTTCAACCAAGGCTTTGAAGGATTGGAATTTTTCGAACACTTCGTCCTTGTGCTCCATAAGTCCTAACCAAACCATCCTCAAGAAATCGTCAATGAATAAAATAAAGTATTCTTCTCCTCGAGGTGACCTTGTCCTGAATGGACCACATACATCTGTATGGACTAGCTCAAGAGGCCTGCTAGCTGATCCTTCCTTCTCAGGGAGGTTAGTTCTGGTTTGCTTCCCAAACTGACATGATTTGCATATGGTGTTGTCTGGAATTTTGATGTCTGGAAGATCACGAACTACCTAGTATTTACATGCTTTCCTTATTTGTGAAAAGCTTAGATGCCCCAACCTCCGATGCCATAACCAGTGTTCATCATTCTTGCTCAAATAACATTGTTGTTCTCCCTCTCCAAATATGTATAGATTATTTGGATTTCTTCTGCCTTTGATTACTGTTCTTCCTGTATCAAGATCACGAACACTACACCCATCTGATCGAAATACCTCGGTTCCATTATCGCACATCTGACTGACACTCAATAGATTATGCTTCAAGCCATCAACATACAAAACATTTCCAGCTTTGACCTTCTCTTTCAACTAAGCAATGCCTTTTCCCTTTATGGCTGCAGGGGTATCATTTCCAAAAGCAACTTTCTTTCCCTTTTCTAAAGCAGTATATGATTCAAGTTTTTCTTTATCACCTGTCATATGCTTCGAACATCCATTGTCGATGTACCATTGATTTTCCTGTCCTTCTGCATTTAAAGTTATCCCACATCTTTCTGGTTGCGGTTCCTTCATTCTCCATGTTTTGGCACTTGAGGTTTGTTCCTTCTAAGTTGTCTTCCAAAACATGCTTCTGCATTCAGAATCTTCATGACCAAAATTATTACAAATGGAACATTCAATTTCATTTTTAAGGTCGGAAAAGTTGTTATAGGTCCTCTTCGTGATTGCAGGCGTACTTCTTTGTTTTTGAGCTTCTCTTGTCATGATTGTCTTATAGGCAACACATTGTGCTGCTTTGTGACCAAAGTTATGGCAAGAGAAACATTGTCCATTGAAGAAATTTATGTGATTATCATCCAACCGATTGTAGTTTCTACCGACATCCATTCTTGAAGAAAATTGGGAAGATTTTACCTGTGGCTGGTTGTAGCTTCTGTTTGTCCTTAAGGTAGCATGCCCCCAATTTTCTTGATAGTCTTTGTTTGTTCTTGAGTAATACTGTCCTTGATTTACCTGATGATTTCTATTAGGCCTTTTCTCACTCCTTCTTGCTACATCAAGATAACTTTTGGAGGTGGAAGCTTGAGATGCTTCTCCATTAGACCCCAGACCTGTCTTGATTAGAGGGGAACGCTGCACATTGATTCTCATCCAGAGTTTCAGATCCTTTAACAAATTTGAGATTAAGGGCCTTTGTTTTCTCAATTTCTTTTCTAAGGCCAACAATTTCACATTCTAACTTCTCAAGAGATTTTTCCTTTTCATCAAGTTGATATTGCAGAGTATCAATGATCACATTCCTTTCTTCTAAACATGTTTTGAGCCTAGAAATATCTTCATAAAAGCCATCTACATTTATAGCATCCATGTAATCATCATCTTCAAAGGCCATTAAAAGTTTATAGTGATTACCTCGTCCATCTTCATTGCTATTTGATAGTCCATCACTATCGTCATGAGTGTAATATCTTTCTTATTTGCATTCTGTTTCTTCTTCCATCTAACAGGTTCCTTCCCCTTGTCAATCTTATCCTTATGAGGACATTTGGCAGCATAATGACCTACTCTTCAAAAAGCAAAACATTTGAACGGTAACTTGCCACTGAATCTTCCAGTACCCCGTTGAAGATTTATGACAAAATTTGATTCTTCTTCTTCTTCTGACACGTGTCCTGACTCATAGTACTCTTCTTTGCCTGAAGCCTTGAAGGCAGCTACTCTCCTGTCTAATGGACCTCCTTTCCTCATTTCATAAGCAGTTAGAATTCCGTGCAGCTGTGACATTTTAAGGTTTTGTAGATTCTCCTTTTCTTCTCTAGCAGAAACTTTAGATTCAAATCTAGAGGATAAATATCTTAGAACTTTTTCAACCACAATAGCCTCTTTTATTTCTTGACCCAAATTTTTCATACAAGTAACAATCTCATCTACATGAAGAAAGTAATTAGCCACACTTTCATCATTATACATCTTGAGATTTTCATACTGAATCCTGAGGGTTTGAAGTTTTGCTCGTTTTACCTGGTCATCTCCTTCATAGCCCAGAACAATCTTGTCCCATATCTCTTTTGTGGATTTAAACTACATTACGTTGACAAATTCAGATTGAGATAGGCACCCTAATAGAGTATTGATAGCCTTTGCATTTGTTTCATATTTCTTCTTCTCAGCCAGATCTGTAGGAGTTGCTGATGGAAAAGTATACCCTGTATCTATGATATCCCGGACTTTTGTACCAAGAGATTGAAGATAGGCAGTGACTCTTACCTTCCAATATATGAAGTTTGTCCCATCAAAGATCGGTGGCCTGATTGATGCTTCCCTCTCATAGTTGCTCATGATGAAAGATCTTCCTTCAAGCGATCAAGCTTCTTCTAAAGGACCGGCTCTGATACCAATTGTTGGAAATAATACTGAGAGGGGGGGTGAATTAGTGTTATCAAGTCAAATATTCCTTTTCAAAAATAGATGATATACGCTACTTCAGTTAGTTAAACCCCCGTATATACGCAACTATGTAGAAGGAAACTTGCGTATACAAAATAGACTTTTAATTTACTTAATCTTTCTGATGATGAATGTTAATCTGTGATGCAGAATAAAATAACCATTAACCAGAGACAATAAAGCAAAGCAGAAAGACAATCACACACAAGAAGACAAGTAATAAGGTGGAAACCCAATGTGGGTGAAAACCACCTGCTGCAATTTGTCTCTATCTTCTTTGAAATTAGAAACTTCTTTTACAATGTACTGGTGCAGTCCTTTACCAGTATGCAGGCTGCAACCTGCAGAGAGCTACAACACTCTCTTGTTCTCCAGCTTCTCCTAGAAGGGAGCTACAACCCCCTTAGCTCTTGCACTAGCCAAGATACTAGTACGTAGGTGCTGGCCTACAGAAAGCTACAACCTTCTCTTTCTTCCAGGGACCATGTTTCATCAATTTTCAGACTGGATCCATGAACATCAAATAATCATCAAGAAATTCTTCATCAACCAAACTCCTTTTCACGAACTAGATTTGAAATCAAGTAGATACTTATCTGCCAGCTGTACCCAAAACACAGTACCAGAAACCACACAACAGAACCCAGAACACAGCAGCAATAAGCAGAAACAGCTAGATCACAACTTAAAGCATATAAGTAATTTCAACAGTCTGCAACTTGCATGCATACGCATCTGCGTATGGAACAACCTCCGTATACGCACCTTTACTTCACCTAAACTGCGTGTATACACGCCTTCGCTTCACTGAACCTGCGTACAGATCTATAAAGGACAACACACTCTTCCATATATTCAATCACTAATTAACCCAGATTATCAGACTTATAGATCAAACAAGCGCCACATCTAGCAGATCAGAATCATACAAAGATACTGTCATTTAGGCCTAAAGATTATGACCCATGAATAGAACTTATCCTTCCTTTTGCACTAAGGTTCCTCCTTCCTTCAGATCTAGATCTGCATCACCACCCAATATACCAGCTCTAGCACTTTTTCAGATCTTCAATAATAATTCAGATGGTAATTTGTCACAAGATCTCCTTCCTCTTTTATAGTCTTAGGCCTTCCCCAATACCATGGTCCAAAACCATAACATTTCAATACCATGAACCCAAAACTAGGGATCAACACATCTGACGAGACGCCATGGTCCAAAACATAGGTTCAAGTTCCGAGATCTAACTGCCATGGACCAAAAGAATGATCCCCAACATATACGTGCTTTTGTAATGTATAACCCACGTGTATACGCGCCTTCATCTAGATGAACCTGCGTATATGTCTTTTTCTACTTTCTGAGTGCTTGAATTAAGATTTGATACCAAAGAAGATTGCCATTGAGGAAAACACCTGTGCCATAGATCCAAACCTGAGCCATAATGCCAACACTATCACCAATAAAGTTGTCATACCAAACTTGTTCTCTTTCTCTGCTCGGTGACCATGACTGTCTTCTCAGCCCGCTGACAGTAGGAGCTTTAGTTGTACATCACGCAAAATTTGGAGCTCTAGGTCTACTCCTATTAGTTAAAGCCATCTTTTCTTGAATTGTGGTCCTTAAATTTGGAGTTGTTTCACTTGAAAATGTAGGTATTAAAGAAGGTTGCAAAGGATTTTTTTCACTATGAGAGAAGTTCCTTGTGGCATTACTAAATTTCTAAATGAAATGATGCTATCTTTGCTCACATAAGAAGGTTCTAGAGGAGGAATTGAATTCTTCTGACTTAGTTTTGGCATGGAATATTGACACAGTGGTTTTGATGACTGCATGGATGACCTTGGTGAGGAATTTCATGCAGACACTACTAGATTTGAAGATGGTTTGGAAGACCTTGAAGAAGCTGTAGAGTTTGGTGTTGTCACTGAAATTTTCTTTGTTTTTTCCTTTGATCTAGACACATTTGACCTTGACAAGGGGATTGAAGACCTTGAAGAAACTTTAGATTTGGTTGTTCTCACTGAATGTTTTCATGTGGCTATGTTTCTTAAACCATCATTGCCATAAGATGTCTTTGGTGCATAGATTCTTGACCTTGATGAGGAGATGGAAGACCTTGAAGAAGCTACAGTTTTTGGTGACATCACTAATGGTTTATATGTTATTTTGTTTGTTAAACCTTTTATCACAAAGGAGGGTGTTATCCAATGTGAATTTGAAACCCCCCTCACAGTGTTCAATGAAGGTTCTATTTGAAGGTTAGGGAGCTTCACATTATAGAAATTCAATCTCATGTACAAAAAACTTCATAGAAATCCCAAAAATAGAAACAACCTATTATATATCAACATAGAACCAATAAGCAATATGGTAAAATCTAAAATTACCAATCCCTTCAACTAGTAAAGAAAAATAAGAAGAAAGCACCCAAAGGACCACAAATATCAGTACATTAGAGAAAAAGAATAGTATCTCCACAACTATAATTTCAAGGCATAAATTAATATCATATATTCCAATCGCAACACTGAAAGAAAATTCAAAATAACATAAAATCAGGGACAACACTGTATTACACAAGTAAACATACCCCATTGAGGATTTGGAGCAATGCTTTCACCATACTCAGAATTGTCATTGCTGCTAATTGCAATTGGAGAGTCATGTATACTAGATTGTTTTCTTTTGGTGGCTCTTGCTTTGAAAATATCTTGAGATGAGTTCAACATGATGGTCATATGAGGCTGGAAGCTACTTGGTGTAATTTTCCTTAAATCCTAAAAGCAACAGAGAAGAAATGTCATTTTTTTATCAATCCTTATTGAATCTTCGGCATACAACATATGTTCTCACAATTGCAACATAAGCATGTTCCATCAGTATGAATTATCAAATGTTGCAGGCCAAATTGCAAGGAAAATTGCATTCATTTTAGGTAGAAGAAGAATATGAAATTAAGGTCCATGATAGGAAAAATTATGCAAACAAGGTTGTTGAGTCAATACTTACCATGTTTTTCAGAGCCATAGCTAAGGTTGGCTTTGAGAGGTGTCCTCCCAAATCTAGTGCTCTCTTGAGATGACATTGAATTCATTGTCCCTTAGGGTTGCAAGGTGGCATTGACAGAATGAGTTGATTGTTGTACTATACATTGAGAGAGAGATTTCCTTTAATCTATACCTTTCTCTACCATCTTGCTGCCAAGTGAAATGGGCATTTTCACGATGTGAATGCCATTACCATGTAGTTTGGTAGTCTGCAAACTATACCTATCACCAGTAAGGTTGTCATACCAAACTCTTTCTCCTGCTCTGATCGGTGACCATGACTATCTTCTCAGCCTACCTATAGTAGGAGCTTTAGTTGTACATTGTGGCAAGTTGGGGGCTCTAGGTCTACTCCTATTAGCTAAAGTTGTCTTTTCTGGCATTGTGGTCCTTAAATTTGGAGGTGTTTCACCTGAAAAAGAACGTATTAAAGAAGGTTGCAAAGGATCTGTTTACTATTTGAGAGAAGTTCCTTGTGGCATTACTAAATTTCTAGACAAAATTGAGATTCTACTATTGAGATCAACCCCATATAATGTTGTGGAAGAAGAAAGATTCCATCTAGTTGTGAAATTTTATAGAAAGTTCACTAAAAGCTTCCCAAGATTACAACGCTTGCCAGGTGTTTGATGATATCAAATAATGTGTTCATATAATCAAAGGCGGGGTAAATTACACCTTTCAAACTCTCAAGAGATGTGTACTTGAAGATTTAGTTTTGGCCCTTCTAAGTTTTCACAAAGAGGTTGAGTGTGATATCTCAAGTTTGTCTCTTACCATTATACTAAATCAAGGAGGAAATCTAGTAGCTAATTAACGTCACAAATTTAACAAATCAAGAAATATTTTTTCTCTTATACAATTCTATAATCTTCAAATCATTGGAGGCATTATCTAGTGCCTAGTGAGTGCATGTTGTACATAGATCGTCCAGCTCTGAAGTATATGTAGAGCTGCAAACAAAAGACAAGTTAACTGCGGATTGTGCCAACCATTGAATTTTATAGCAAAATCTCACCTTTTTATTTATCAAGCACAGGACGAGAAAGGTTAATGTTCTGAAAGATGCATTGAATGGATGAAGGATGTTGTTGCCTTTAATTAATTATGATGTATACAAGGATGATCCAAGCTTTAGGGATTGTTCAAACTTCAAATGCAACAAAAAAATATTTAGACTGTATGGCACATGAAGATAACATTTATTTCAAGACAAGAAATGCATACCTTTGATTATATGGCTCATGAAATATTTTTATTTTGTGGGAAGCAATATTGTATTCTTAAATATTCCACCAAGGCTAGCTATAATACCCAAATTTTGGAGGAGAATTTTTAATACCAAGCATGGCTAAAGAGGTTTCCAAATATGTGGATAGCAGTCATTTACCTAGTTATCAAGTGGGAACAATGAATATACCAATCCTTATTAGCCACAGCTAACCAATGGCAAGTTGCAACACATAATAATAGATTTTATGTTGGTTCCACCTAGATCTCAAAGAGGTAATGACACTAGTGATTAAACCTATTTTGGATAGTTTCTCCATGAGTAATGGGGGGATGTTATTGGAATCTCTCCAGCTATCAAAGTGATGATTACTATCAACCATTGTTTCTTTCATTGAGATCAACATTGTTGAATCTCTATGGAATGAGTAATTGGGGATATGAGTGATCAATGAGTATAGAAAGAAAGCATACACAAGGTAATCCTCAAATACTAATTGGACTAATCTTCACTTTGAGATTCTACAATTGGAATTTCCCTTGGATGATCTCTATTAACAGTAGTACAAAATTCTTCTGAACTTATATGTCGAACCTCATTTTTTTTCTCGAGTATTTGGATCAAGCCCCACCTTTGATAGGTTGGGATTTGGGGTTCTTCTGTAGTCCCTCCTCTATTGCAATCAACTCTATAACACTGAAAATGGTTTTTTTGCTTGAATTAGTGACCATGTCTTCTCCGGGGAACAGTGTTGGATACTTTCTTTTACCTGAGGGTTAAGAGACTACTTTATGAAACCCTACTTCTCTTAAGCGAGGGAAGAGATATTCTTATAGAAGTTGCTAGTGAATTGGCCATATTAATGGAAGATAATGCACTTGAAGGGAAGTTGCACATAATTGGAGTGTTGTACACGAGTCTAGTTTTTATATGAAGTTCTATTGTCTTCTTCCAAGTTAACATTCTATACTAAGTTGGGCATGTGTATGTGCTCAAATGTGGTTCAACCCTATCTAGATATCTACCTATTTTTCTCCCTATCACCTTAAGAAATTCATTGTTGTAGCTGTTAAGAGTGAGATATGGGTGTCTGACCCACACTATAACAAAAATGAGTCTCCTCCATCAGATCATAGTCTAGAGACCTATTCAGGAATAGAATATTGGCCCTTAAAAAGAAAAGTGTGTTATGAAATAAAAATATTTATCTGCCTTAAGTTAGAAATGAATTCATAAAAACCCTTATTAAACTAATTTTCCTTTCAGGGTGGTAGCCCATTGGTTCTGGATCCAGGAGTCAAAGGTTTGTAGTTCTACCATGGCCGTGTAAAAATTTATGCAGAATGAAGCATTAGTGCAACTTTAGAAATTTCACCTTTTCCCTAGACATTTCGTGGATATTAACATTTTGAATTTACATCCTTATGGCTGATTTGAAATATACTTCTACAACAACAAACAACAGAATATTTCACTCTATTGGAAATCCAATCCATAAGAGAATCCAAGAGGAAAAATATTAATTGTATGCCAACTTCCAACCATAGTATTCACTGAAATGTCATCTTCTTCTAGCAGTTGCTAGTGAATTGGACATATTAATTGCAGCCAATGCACTTGAAGGGAAGTTGCGCACAATTGGAGTGTTGTACACAAGTCTAATTTTTATATGAAGTTCTATTGCCTTCTTCCAAGTTAACATTCTATACTAATTTGGGCATGTGTACGTGCTCAAATGTGGTTCAAACCTACCTAGATATCTACCTATTTTGTTCCCAATTTCCTTAGGCAATTCACTGTTCATAGTCTAGAATAGTCTCCTCCATCAGATCATAGTCTAGAGACCTATTTAGGAATACAATATTGGCCCTTAAAAAGCAAAGTGCATTATGAAATCAAAATCTTTATCTGCCTTAAGCTAGAAATGAATTCATAAAAATGCTTATTAAACTAGTTTTCCTTTCACGGTGGTAGCCCACTGGTTCTGGATCCAAGAGTCAAAGGTTTGTAGTTCTGCCATGTCTGTGTAAAAATTTATGCAGGATGAAGCTTTAATGTAGCTTTAGAAATTTCACCTTTTTGCTAGAGGTTTTGGTGGGTCTTAATCATGTGAATTTGCATCCTTAGGGCTGATCTGAAATATACTTCTACAAAAACAACATAATATTTCACTCTGTTGCAACTCCAATCCATAATAGAATCCAAGAGGAAAAATATTAATTGTGTGCCAACTGCCAACCATAATATTCATTGAAATATCATCTTCTTCTAGCAGTTGCTAGTGAATTGGCCATATTAATGGCAGCCAGTGCACTTGAAGGGAGGCTGCACACAATTGGAGTGTTGTACACGAGTCTAGATTTTATATGAAGTTCTATTGCCTTCTTCCAAGTTAACATTATATACTAATTTGGACATGTGTATGTGCTCAAATGCGGTTCAGACCTATCTAGATATCAAATGCGGTTCAAACCTATCTAGATATCTACCTATTTTTCTCCCTATTTCCTTAAGAAATTCAGTGTTCTAGTGGTTAAGAGTGATATGTGGGAGTTTCACCTACACTGGATCAAAAATGAGAGTCTCCTCCATTAGATTGTAGTCTAGAGACCTATCCAGGAATAGAATATTGGCCCTTAAAAAGCAAAGTGCGTTATGAAATCAAAATCTTTATCTGCCTTAAGCTAGAAATGAATTCATAAAAACCATTATTAAACTAGTTTTCCTTTAGGGTGGTAACCCATTGGTTCTAGATCCAAGAGTCAAAGGTTTTTACTTCTGCGATGTCTATGTAAAAATTCTTGTAGAATGAAGCTTTAAAGCAACTTCAGAAATTTCACCTTTTCCCTAAAGGTTTCATGAATCTTAACCTTGTGAATTTTCATACTTAGGGCTGACCTGAAATATACTTCTACAACAACAAACAACAGAACATTTCACTCTATTGCAACTCCAATCCACAAGAGAATCCAAGAGGAAAAACATTAATTGTGTGCCAACTGCCAACCATAGTATTCATTGAAATATCATCTTCTTCTATTGCCTACCTGAAACCCTCAAAAGAGAGGTACCCCAAAACATGCATTGAAGATGACTGGGTAGCACAACTAAAACCCCACATATCAAAATTTCTCATATGTTGTTTAAAGATGATGTTCTCTTTAGAGTGGCAGTAGTCAGTGAACTCAGAGAAGCAAACAAATTACATAGGGGTAGCACTCAATCTTATGCTTAGCAATGATAATGGAAATCAATCTAGAGAAATATACCATATACATGTATCACAATAGTTATGATAGAGAGGAAATGGATTCAGGATTTACTACGTTACAAGCTAAAAATTTTGAAATTTCTATGAAGCCTTGGGTTTCCACCTAAAAGAGATTTACTTCTCCATTTATGGATTTTTAAAATGATAGAGAAAATAATCTATTCGTTGTGAAATAGGGGAATATCCAAAGGATTCACACTTGTTGCATGTTGAGACTCAAATGAAATCCAAATGCCATAGCTTCAACAAGAGATGCAGTGTGAATTCCAGCAAAAAGTTCATTCACCATTTTCACAGGGATGCTAGCTCCAACTCCACCCTTGATAATGTATAGATTCTCACCCAAAGCTAATGAAAAAGAACTAATGTGCTTCAATGCTTCATCAATTTTGTCATCCATTATAGTTAGCTTTCCCCTAGCAGCCTTCACCACATCACCACAAACATGGGCATCAACCATTTGAAAGTCTCTTCTCTCATCTTCCAACCATGTCTCTAATTCTTTTATAAACCTTGGTGATATAGTTGAATGTAGCACTATTGATGTCCCATCTAATAAAGCTACAACTACCCCTCCATCTCCAAGCACTGCACATCCAACCTATTTTTCAGTAGTGACCATAACTATGAGAACCTCAATGCCTTGTGCAACTTCCGATGGACTCCATTTTTCAATTCAAGGAAAAATTATTTCATATATATCAAAATCACAAACATGATAATTTTATTTAATAAGTTGTGTTTTCATGTTATATCCCATCACTCCAAGACAAATGAAACTGATATACCTCACTGTATTGGAAATGGCAATAACTTCTTGTGCAATCTATTCAGGAGAATAACCTTCATCTTGAGCCACAGCATTGACACCTGCTATCTTTTGCCAAATCTAGACAATTGCAACATCATATTCCTCAACATATCCACAAGTTGAGTCATCAATAAACTGTTGATGCACTATAGCAGTCGGAGGAAGAGGAAAAGCTAGTGACCTGGCTTCGTCTAGCACAATTCCCAGATCCTTGGAAAAATATTTAGAGTCGAATGTGGAGTGTAATTCCCATTCACCAGTGTTATATAGGAATAGTGTCCACTCGGATGCTGCTATTCCCACTAAGATGGGTGGCTATCTTAGAAATAAACAATCAAATTCAACTGTTGATTCCTTTTATGAAAATAGATGAGAGGAGAACCAAGAGGGCCAACTTGAGTCTTGCGCTCGATTTCCTCTCCTTCTTGATAGACTTTTGCCGCTTCTTCTTTGTCAGCCCAGCTTCAAAAGGACCTGTGGAATCACAACAACATACTACTATGCAAGAAACAAGGATCTAAATTCATAAATAATGCAGGATCAGATGTGCATTAACCATATACATGCATATATAGACAAGTACACAAGAATATGGAAGGAAACAAGAATAGCTTTATTCAGATGAAAAGTAGCAAGAAGATTACAACCATGTGCTCTGACCCAGCATCATCCTCCAAATAAGAAGCCCTTCTTCACCTCAAGCAAAGCTAGATCACCCAACATTGATAATTTACACCAGAATACCAACAACACTTCTCTATAAGATACAAAATTCTAGCCTCTGGATCTCTGTGATGAGGGATCTATATATAGATGATTATAGAGAGGTGAGTCATCTTTTGGGATCTTGATTAGTGTCCTCTCTCTGATAGTTCCTGCTTCCACTTGGAGAATGATGATCTCTTACTCATCCTTGGTCGAACATGGGGTGGTAAGTGTCAGAGGGGAAGCTTCTGGAAGATTCCATAATCTTCCACCTCGCATTTTTGTCCCTACCATTTGTCCATTCCCGACCATCGCACCCTACAGAGGAGAAAATTAGTATGCATCGCACTCTGTACATTGGGAAGGTGATATGCATTGCACCCTCTGCATTGAGCTTTCAGTATGGTCTAGTTTTGACCATTTATGAGCAATTTTCAGTGGAGAACTTCTGGGAGATGATGTAATCAGTTGACCTTGTTCCTTTAGGAAGTGAAGCAACACTTTTAGGGACTTAAGATCCCTCAGTTTATGGACATTTGTGATTGGGGTTGAAGTGCCCAAAAATGTCTATAACAACTAGTTGATAAACCCAATCTATAAAGACCCAAGAGCTTCATGCAACATTGGATATGATGTCATATAGAATGCGGGTATTAATTCCATCCCATTTACCCAATTCCCTGGCTTTAGGCATAACAGCTATATCCACACCTGCCAATAGTGAATCACAGCCTTCCCCATCATTAAAACTACATGGTTTAAATTTCAAAATATATTTTGGACCAAGGTGACCCAAGCATGTTACATCTCCTGTGGAAAATGGGTATCTTTCATATTTGGATTTATTTCCTATTTGTACCCATTACCTTTGCCTTACAAGGAGCAAGGGACCTCCAAGATCAAATGGAGGTGGCCATTCTAGATGCTGAAAATGAATTCTATATGTCCACCCTAAGTCTAGGAAAAAGGATTCATCTGTTGGAACAAGCACTAATTTAGAAGATCCACTAGCCTGTTTATTTAAACTTCTCAATAGGAATGATCCTTCAGTATTTTCATATTCAAGTAGATGAGACATTTTCATTTGGATAGCACGACAGTTTGTAGTGTGAATTTCTAATTTGTCTAGAAATGAAGCTTCCCAAAGATGATCATAATTGATTAAGCCTCCACCCTTATCATTATCAGTTGGATCTCCCAAAAGACATGGAAGTAAACCCTTTTTTAGGATAAGAAAGTTGTTGAAATTGACAACTAGGGCCAAATTCCACTTTTGGAAACTCCTTCAAAGAAGATAATTGTGGCATTGAATTCCTCTTTTCGAAAGGACCAAAATCGACCTAAATATCACTATATTTGAATGAGGAAAAATATATTTTTGATATTAAGCCCCCTCATGTGTAATTTATCAAGGTCGGCTTGGGGATAATTTAACAAGTAAAACCCCTCTCCACTTCTTATAAAAGGGAGTATCCTCCAACCTCCACTCACATTATTTACTTTCTGAAATGACTGCAGGAGGAAGGGCTAGGCTATTGTCTTGGCACGGTTTTTTGATGGGCTAAATTCCATAGGCAGAAGGCAGAGCCTCCTAGGGACAAGTCTGGGCCTTTGTGTGGATTATTCTGAGCTTTCTTATCTTCTATTACAGGTTTGAGGTTTGAGATGAAGTTGCCGCTGTGTATAAAGGTTTATTTAAGGATGTTTTGGGCATGATTTTTATGGTGAATCTCTCCTAAAAGCAAGCCACACTTGTTTGGGTCATCTACAACTAGGATGCAGGCCTTATTTACCCTATTTCGGAGGTTGAGAATCTACAACTAGGAAGCCACTGTCTGTCATGCCTCTTCAGGGGGTTGTGTAGTTGGTTTTTGAAGCATAGAAGAAGGCTTAAGGGCAACGGGTATTTGGAGGGTTTGTTTGAAGGGAATCCATAGTCAATAGAAGGTCTAGAAGGCAGTGAATGGGGTATTGTAGAAGACTATGTTTATGCCCTAACCAGTCCTACCATAATTGCATAGAAGTCAATAGTCCTTGGAGCTTGCTCAGAATGCCATATTTGTAGTTTTGTTTGAGTCATCTCTTTGTCTAAGGGAAGTGGTACTATAACTTCACATTTGCAAGTGATTTTGACTTTGAATTATTGTATTCTCTCTGTTGAACATTTGATATGAATGATAAGAAGAATTGATAAAGGGTTTTCACCATCTTGGGGGTTTTCCCTAGCTTGAGCCATATCCTTGTGTTCTATTGTCTTGGTTTCTCTTCTGCTTCTATCATTTATGTTCTTTCTTCAGTTATTGTTTACATGATAACGAGTTATGTGATTCCTAATGGAATCAAATTGGATTCATAAATGGGCTAATATGGACCAGTGAAGTAACTAAGTAGAGAACATTTACCAAAATTTAACATGGTATCAGAGATAGGTGAGGACAAGCCCAAGAAAGATAAAAAGCAATCACTAAGAAACTTGTTGACAAGTCGCATTCCCAGGCCGAACTCCTTGTGGCATTAAATAAAATTATTGGGCATAATTACTGTTAGGTAAACTTGACTAAGGATAGAGTCAAAAGTTGACGAGGTTAAATAGTGATGGTTTTAGGGCACATGGTATTGTGCACCCATGGTATTTTGCCCGTGGTATTATATGTAATGGAGCCTATAAAAGGCTAGAAGGACTTCATTGTAATGCATGGCCTGGAGGTGAGCGGTGAAGGCTCACTTGGCCGGATTGGCCAGGGTTTTGGCCAAGGATAATGAAATTTCATTATGATTGGGTTTTTCCCCGGATTTGGGGTTTTCTCGGATAAACATGTGTATTTATGTGTTTATGGTTATTGCTGGTTATTTTTTATATTTGTTTCTCTCAGTAATTCTTCGTAATTAATTTATGTTCTTGGGTAAATTTCTTAACAATTACAATGATTAGGTCAAATCTATGCTCATTTTGAAAGTCTAATTCTTTATTTCTAGCAGAATTTAGAGACACTCATGTGCATTTGTCTGTGGAAGGATATTCTATTTTTACAGGTTGAAATCTTCTATGATTTTTGAAATAGGGTCAGGCCACTGTGGTATCTTGTTTGAAAAGTTGCAGTACTTGTTTTGGAGGGACAAAGCACCAATCATATAACCAGAGTGAGGTCATACAATCCCAAAGCGGTAACGCAGAAAATATGGCAGTTTCAATAACCAGGGTCAAGAGCATTACCTATGTTGTCTAGATTCATCAGAAAAGAGACACAGAACTATGACCCAAAAGGTATATTCAGAAATATGGGTATTTTTGCTAGGGATAGAATATTGTTTATGATGTCTTATGTTAAAGGTCCAATCTTGGCAAATGGACCAAAGGAATAATGGCAAGAAAGATAGCATGGTGCAGATAGCTCAATACTTAGAGGAATCCATGGTCTCAGATGCGACCATTATGAGATGATGATCCTCTCATTTATCAAAATGAGAGGGAGATGACTTTTAAAGTCATAACCCTTGCCTTGATGCACTTCTTCCTTAAGATAGACAATTTGTGGAGATCCTAGTGTTCTGATTAAACACCTGATAAAATATATACCTTGCTATAATTTAGGTTTGCGTATCTATCCATGATGTACTTTGCCTAGAATTTGAGCTATCTGTGTGAATAATGAAAAGAGCACATCTAAGTGCTAGATCTCCTAGAATCCACCTTTATTTCATGGATGAATCAAAGACTGAAGACTATTGCTCTGACAACATCATTCAGGTTGAATGTATAAAAAAATATGCATGATTATGTAGCTAGTGGGTTGAGGAAGCTCTTCAATAATCCATTTGAGCACATTCTAGTAAACACCATTGTATATTGCAATTCATATTTTAGAAAATTCACAACAAATCCTTATATTGGGTACCTATATTTGGATATGGTATAGAGGAAATCAATCAAGCTCTATTCTTTCTAGTTGAATGTGAAGGTTCCTGTCATCCGTGCATAGCCACTTGGTAAGGAAAAAATTATCTCCCTTCAGAGAGATACTCGGAGTCATGGATAGACCCTATTAAGAGGGTCCTGTTTGAATATTGAGCTCTAGGATCTCCTGGGGGCCTGAGGTACTTCTTGATGTTATGAGCGACCATAGGGTCGGTGGTTCACCTTCCCCTATAGGTATTTGGGGTACAGGGTGAGTGGTTCACCTTCCCCTATTGTTAGTTTCAGTTTTTGAAGCCTTCCTCCAGTGATCAAACATGCTCTTACAAAGTTATTTTAAGGTGTCAAAGTCAAATTTTGTGATTTCAGTGAGTCTTCAAGTAAAATTTGGTCACTAGGTATTAGGTCTAGGATTTGTTTTCACTCCTTTCAAAGTTTTCCAAGTGTCGGTCATGATCCAGATTTAAATAGGAACGCAATAAAATACAGAGATAACCATATACACAAAGATGCAGCGGAAATAATACTTCATTTCATTAATGGAAAATACTGAAATATGCTTACAACCAGAAATAGAAATAAACCAGCTAGGGCGATGGTAGCTTATCTCTGAGAAGAGATGTGCGGCTACATGCCTCTGAACTGTTCCGAACTGTGTTACAATGAGGCTCGAAGGCCTATTTATTGTTGAGAAACAATGGAAAACCCTTCACATTCCAAAACCTACCCCTAGAAGATGAAACGCCAA
>APFE030737324.1:0-15151 GCA_000404065.3 Pinus taeda
CTACGAAATCGATCAATTTCAGAGTATCTTATCAAGTGGAAGAACTTATCTGCTGAAGATTCCACATGGGAGGTTGAGAATTTTATACAGAAGCATCTAGAACTACTCAAGCGTTGAGGACAACACTTTTTTTAAGGAGAGGGGCATGTTGGGTCCCTATAATACTAGTGATTACCCCATTACTATTGTAGTTGTACCCCTTGTTTATATTGTTGTGCCCCTATTGTCCCAATATTGTTATTACTGGGCCCCATAAAATCCCTCTATTGTTATTTTTGTGGCTTTATATTATTTTTGTTAGGTCGGCTGGGTTATATTCTGACTCCTTAGACTCCTATATATAGAAAGGAGGTTTTATCATTTGTATCATCCAATAATTGTTCATTTATGTAATGTAAAGGAGGTTGCCCCCTCAAAGAGGCTGAATTCTAAGGTGTTGATCTATCTTTTCTATCTTTTCTTGAGTTGGTTTCATAACATTGGACCTGTCATGAAACACTGGATTCTCAGAGAGTTTAATGCAACTCGGATTATCACAATATATCACTGTAGGATCCATCATCTGATCAAACAATCGCATTAGAATCTTCCACATCTAGATGGCCTCACATGCAGCCTGACTAGCTGCCGTGTACTCTGCCTTCGTTGTGCTAAGTGCAACTAATCTTTGTTTCCTGCTATACCAAGAAACCACAATTGACCCAAGGTTGAAGATTCCTCCAGAAGTGCCCTTCCTGTCTGATGGACTACCTGCCCAATCTGCATCTGTGAAGCCTTAGAGCTTCACTCCCTCTGTCCGCCTGTACCATAATCCATACTGTGTAGTGCCTCTGAGAGATCTCAGCACATGCTTTGTCACCTTCCAAAATAACTTGGTTGGTTGAACCATAGTTTGACTCATTTGGTTCACCGCAAAGCAAAAATTAGGTTGTGTGTTCACCAAATACATGAGTGAACCCATAAGCTGCCTCTAAACAGTAGTAGCTACTATCTCACTTGAAGTAGCATCCTCCTTCCTCCAGTTACCTGCTAGAGGAATCCCCATGGGCTTTCACATCTCCATGTGGAAGTGCCTGAGTATCTCATTGGCATACTTGCCTTGAGACACAAATACTTCCCCATCTCTCTGCCACACCTCCATGCCTGAAAAGTAGTGCATGAGGCCCATGTCCTTCATCTCAAACTCTCTTGCAAGGATTGATCAACTGATCATCACTTGTCAAAACCAGATCATCGACATAAAGTACAATAATCAATAGCTTACCATCTACAATGATGTGGTAGAGGTTCACATTCGCTTCACTCTTGGTGAAGCCCAACCCAGTGAAATAGTTGACGATCCTGGTATACCAAGCACGGGGTGCTTTCTTTAGCCCATACAATGCTCACTTGAGCCGACACACATGTGACTCACGATCGAAAGTCTCAAATCCCTCTCGTTGCTCTATGTATACCTCTTCCTCAATCTCCCCATTAAGGAATGTTGTCTTCACATCCATCTGATGGATCTGCCAACCCATCTATGTTGATAGTGCTAGAATCGATCTAATCGATGAGTATCTTGCAACAGGAGCAAAGGTCTCATCATAGTCAATCCCCTCAACCAGTGAAAAACCACGGGCAACAAACCTTGCCTTGTTTTTCTCAATACTACCATCAACTACCTGCTTTACCTTGTAAAGCCATCGGGAAGTAACCACTGACTTGTCCCCCAGTCTAGGGACAACATCCCACACATTTTTCTGCATGATAGAATCATACTCATCTACCATCACATCAACCCAAACTGGATGCTACACTGCCTCCTCAAAAGAAGAAGGCTCAGTCGCTACACACTCCCCAACCAAGCCATGTAGCCAGTGTATCTATCGGGAGATCTCCTCTGTCTACGCTGAGAGGATGGTTGCCCCACATTCTCTCTTGCATCCTGCATCAATCTCTCAGCATCCCATGAGTGTTTCCGCCCATCTCTGGAAGAATCTCTAGCAGTGGTGATCTCCACTACTGGAATCTCTGTATGTGGTTGATCCACATCATCAGGATGCTCCTCCTCCTTAGGAACTAATAGTTCCTCATCATCACCATGCAACTTGAGCTCCCTCTCAAGTGATACTCACATGGCTCGCTGCTCATCGAACTTCAGATCCATGTGCACTACGGTCCTCTGACTGGTAGGCAGAAACACATGATAGTTGTGAGGTGTATCCATGTACCCCACAAGCATTCCCAACTCAGCTATTGGGTCTAGCTTCTTCCAAGCATCTTTGGTCACATGGCAGAAGACTGGTGATCCAAAGATGTGGAAGTGACTCACATCTAGTCTCTTCCCTGAAAAAACCTCCATAGGTGTCTTCATCCCCAAAATACGATGAGGACTTCTATTATGAAGATATGCTGTTGTATTGCATGCCTCAGCCCACAGATGAAGTGGTAGGCCTTGGTCATGCAACATCGATCGAGTTGCGCCCACAATAGATCTATTCTTCCTTTCGGCCACTGATCCAGGTGGATATTGGTGGCCACCTGCCAAGTCCACCTAGACCCCCACCATTTTCTTTCTCAGCATTTTCAGTTTCCTTAATTGTAGCACAACTTACTATTTTTAGCAGTTTTTCGGGTCCTTTCCGGAGCCGTTTTGAGGCCCTAAACGACGTTTTTTGGGGAATCCGGGGGCAACATGGGTCCATGGTATGGACCGATGTTGCCCGTTCCAACAATGATAGTGCTCGAATAGATCTTTCTAATGAGCTATTGTACGCGTCAAACGGAGATCATATGCTAAAGTTACGACCCCGGGAAGTTGATGTACAAACTTACCCCCAAACGGGGCCCACAGTTTGGCGTTTCATCTCCTAGGGTTAGGTTTTGGAATGTTAAGGGTTTTTCATTGTTTCTCAACAATAAATAGGCCTTCGAGCCTCATTGTAAGAACAGTTCAGAGGCATGTAGCCGCACATCTCTTCTCAGAGATAAGCTACCATCGCCCTAGCTGGTTTATTTCCAATTCTAGTTGTAAGCATATTTCGATATTTTCCATTAATGAAATGAAACATTATTTCCGCTGCATCTCTTTATTTATGGCTATCGCATCTCTGTATTTATGGTTATCTCTGTAATCTATTGCATTCATGTGTAAATCCGGATCATTCCCTTTGGTTTTGACTATGAAGAAATATAGGAATACAAATTAGAGAGTTTCAACTAAAAACCCTTAAATCTATAAATTACTCTATTTCTCCTAAAGTGATGCAATTGTTCTATCACATCTAAAACCTTGAAGATGGAGGGAAACAATTATTCTCTTACTCTTACTCGTTTGACTTGTAAAGAGGACAGAGTGTTGATCAAAGAAACCCCAATAGCTCACCTATGGTGAGGGCTTCCTTAAAGGAGTTCCTTTCTTCCTACAAAGGTAGAATACAATCTAATGTTAGGGTAGTTCAGGTGAATTTGACTCAGTCAAGTTATTAGTGTTTTTCGAGCTCTAAGTTTATGAGAACTCATAGAATTGACCCATGGTATTCATGTAGAATATAGCCTATTTAAATTTGTAAAGAATCTAGGTAAATTGTTCTTCACGGCCATTAGGATCCCAAGTAAAAATTCCTTTCGACACCAACGCTTCTCTTGATTTCGTGATCTTAACAACTAGTATCAGAACTATGGTTAAAGTTTCTATGTGTTAATTAGATCCAAGTGTTGGCTTCAAGGGATGCTTTTGTTGACAATGGTTTATTTTTCCTGGTTGCCATTGGGATGCTTTTGTTGACAAGGGTTTATTTTTCTCGGTTTCCATTGGGATCCGATGAAACAGTGTCTTTAGACACCACCAATTCTCGTAGTTTCAAAAACTATAAGTAACTTAACCAAGACAGTTTTACTTGAACTACCCTACCACCTAGGAGGGACCAAGCCCATTCTATGTTGAAATAAATTGATGAGAGATACATTGCTTCAACATCATGAAAGAGACAACTTGCAAAAGGTTTCTAGATATTGACGATGCATAGTATGGGACTCGAGGTGAGGATATCCACATGTTGGTATTAGGAGGATCTCAAGATCCCAACCAAATAGAGATGGCTAGAGAGGCCATAGTAATGACAACAATACAACTAGGGTGTTCTCCATAGCATTTGAGTTTGATATGGGGCATTCATATAATTTTTGGTTAGTCTTGTTATTTAGTGATTTTTATTTTTATGTATTTTGATTTTTTTTAACCAATGATCTAGTTTTTTTAAAAACCAATATGAGACTAGCCTTTGGCTAAGAAACCACAATCAATGGGGCATGTAAGTTGTTAAAATTACTAAAGCATCACAGTAGAACTAGACCTCACAAATCTATACCATAACTAGACTTTTTATAACTAAGTTGTTTCAAAACGATAACTTTCTTACAAAAAGTACCTTAACAAAACACCTAATCATAAATTAATTTACTTCTGGTTAATAAAAATTAAATATAATTTAAAAATAATTAAACACTAACTAAATTAACATTGTAACTTGTAAATTGAATCTTATATATTTTAGGATAGCATAGTGGTAAGTAACAAGGTGTTAATGTGGTTGAATAAATAGTAAGGACTTTGGTATCTATAACATATAATTTAAATATATATATATAATATATTGTTTGTGCATATTGAAAAAGCTTAGAATTAGATTTATTTTTATTATAAAATATTTAGGTTAATAAAAATATTTATATTAAGAAATGATATTATATTTTAAAGTTTTTTTTTTAACAAAATATTATATCATGTTTAAGATAATAATAAAAAACAATATTCATTATGTAATGAAAATTTGTTATTAAATAATTTAGGTTTAACATTGTTTATTAAATTTCTTCTAATTTATAAATTAAATTCTAATTATTTTTATTATTAATTCAGAATTTTAAATTTTAAATTATTTCATTTATAAAAAAAAAAATCATATAATTAAATTTCATTCTCAATTTCAAATTTTAATTATTTTAATTTATAAAAAAAATCTAATCATATATTATATTTCAATCCTAAAATTTAAATTATTTCCAACCAACTTATTATGATTATTTTTTCTCACATCAATCTCATACAACTGTTGGCAGTTATCAACTATTTGCTTTTGCTTTATATAACTAGACTAGTAAATTAACATGTCCTCACATTGAATGGACCCAATTTCTATGTTTTTTCCTTTAATTGGTCGCGTCATTTAGATCATGCCATTTCAACCTGAATTTAACCGATCGAACTGTTGTAAACTATTTGCTCGTCAGTCTTCAGGTTGCTGCCTCCGCAAGGAATTTAATCCACTTTACAATACATTATTGATTAGCGATTTGCAGTAGAAATGTCGTGTTTTCTGAACACGAAAGCACAAGCGAAATCACGTTCATCGCCGGAATCAATATGGGCAAAGTTAATGAGGCCTTTTCGAGCATCTAATGCGTCCCAGGCAAGTACGTCGACAACGAGCACCAGTGAATCCGGAGATTTACCCCAGCACCAAGACCTTGAACCCATAGAAAATAATGTATACGGCCTTGTGATAGAAAGCCTAGATTTCCAACCAATCAAATTTGATTTCACAGAACTGCAGACGGAAGTCAATGCGCTTAAGGCAGATTTTGCCAGAGAAATTGGTCATTCTCTCGCCTTAAAACTCATAGATATAGTATCAGAACTGTGCGATCCAGACCAGGACGAATCCTCGACATGTCTCCCCAAAGTGGACGAAATCGATCCATGGAGATGGATGACGAGGGAAGAAGATTTCAGAAAAGTAACCGAAAATAACCCACAGCTTCTCCCACGAGGGATCAACTCAGTGGAGGATATTACATTGATAGCAGCAAACATACACGCCATTTATCAAGGTTTTTCCTTTACCATTATGGTTTTTGATTAAATTGTAGATTTTGAGAATATTTTGAAATCCACTTGACTCTTATCTGATCATATTTCGAAATAGACTTTACTCTTATCGATCACTCTGAATTTAAGATTGCCCAAAATCCTATAATATTCTGGAATCCTATGCACATGTGCTAAATCAATTATTTGGTCATCTCATCCTTCTGATCTCAAAATATTCAGGGAATCTGCAATACACAAAAAGATACTTTATCTATCAAATATGAACTTGACTCCTATCCATCTATTCTGAAATTGACTTGGATCTTATCTGTCATATTCTATCAATTTGACTCTTATAGAATATTTATTTTAGAATTTTCAGAGTGCTATTGAGTCTAGAGGTTCTTTCTAAAACCCAATATAAATTGATATGTAAAAATAACCCATCTTATTTTATACTCTAAACAAATTTAGATATGAATAAATTTGATCTCTCTAAACTCATATTATATCAGTATGAATCTACACTGGTTTTACCTCATTTTAAATTAACCTGACAATTTCAGTAACCTATCCTCACAATATCGTTCGTTCACTGCTTCGTGTTGTATACCAATGAATTCTATTAGATAAAACTCACATGAGGAGCTCCCCAGAGCAACTATATCTGGAGCTGAAATCGTTCAAGGAAAAAGGGTACATGGAGGCATTGCAGAAAGTAGATCCGCAACTCTATCACTTTCTCAGCCTTTCGGAATTGTTCGGAGACCAGTTTGTCGCTGGACCCCGGATTCTACATCTGACCGCTCACATGTTCTTGAGAGCCCGAATGGACATCGGACGGGAAAGATTCCCATCGACATGGCTAGACAGGTGGCAGAATGCAGAAACTTGGTTTAGGACCGTCTTGAATTCTTTCAGAGAACGCATTTTCCAAAGAATGCAGCATATTGCTCTTGATCTGGACAAAGAGTTTAATTTGATCGAAGAATTTTGCTGGCGAACGAAGCCAGGTAGCAACAGAAACACAAATAAAAATCTCATCATTGTTGTACAGGACTCAAAATCTTACCATTGTCTATTGTGTTGCAGATCCAATGGAAGCCTATCCGTGGGAGAAGATTGTGCATCTTTTTGGAGAAGTCGAGAAGTCAGGTCTTCTGACGCCACAGATAAGAAGGAAATTCATATTGTCCTGCACACTGTTGGATTGCGCCTTAGAAATCCGGGATAAATACATTCCGCGCCGCATTGCAGAATTGTGAAATCTCAGAGTTTGCTACCACTAATTACTCCAGCCTTGTTTGCCTGATAATATATTGATCATCTTAATATAACGCCTTCCATTTGTTTGAAGAGATTGAAGTACTCACGACAAAAGTTCTCCCACAGAGTCAAAAGGAGTATTTGAGTTCGCCATACTGACATCCAAATATGCAAATGGAATTTCATTCCACGGGTTTTGAGCTAGAAAATAGCCATGGTGATTAAAATCCCATCACAACACGATAGAATATTTGAGTTGCTGAGCTCTTCGGAGTTATTTTGCCTTTATTGTTCATCCTTTATTCACACCCATTTTCTTCTCTCATTCAAATGTTTAACAATATCACTTTAAATCAATATCATTGTAAATTAACCATGGAATTTATTTAAGTTAAAAATTGGGATTAATAAAATTAATTTAGTATTTATTAAAATAAAGAAATAAAATTTAATGGAAAAATTCATAACATAAATCACATAAATCAACTATGCATCACCGGGTTGCAATTAAAGTGTTAGTGAGTTTTTAAAAAATGATAAGAAAATTGGTCATTTAAGATGACTTATTATTACATTAAAACCATATTTTAATAAAATTTAGTTATAATTATAGATATTAATAAAATAGAACACATGTATGAAAAAATGTATATATGTTAATATAAACAAGGGCTACATAGAGCTAGTAACAAAAAATAAACAACGACAAGATTTCATCACAAAAATAAAACACTAATAATATTGTATTATTCCAATGTATCACCAAAATTAAGAAATATGATTAATTAATATTGTTTATATTAACAGACATATATTTATGTGTGTTGTTTTATATATATATATTATATATATATATATATTAATTGTTTTTTAATAAATTTATTAAAATATTTTTTAATTAATAATAGTCATGTTTGAATTGAAAATATTGTGAAAAATTATAAATTCAATCCCGAAAATAAATAATATAAAAAAAAATACAAAAAGTTAAATAAAAAGGAAGTAAAACAAAAAACAAAAAAATTAATAACTAAAGAATTGAAGTTACTACATATGAGCTCACAAATCCACTTACAATAGTATTTAAGTTAAAAAATAAACAAAAATTAATTCCTAATGTTAACCTATATACCCTTCTTTTTGTTAAAACAAACCATACACCGTCAAAAGCAAAATATGATTAATTTAATATTATTATATGTATAATAATATTAATTAATCATATTTCTTTATTTTTGGTTATATATTTAACAACATAATATAATGTTTATTGCTGGTTATATATTTAACAATATAATATTATGTTAATCGTTTTATTTTTATTATAAAATTTTGATGTTTTATTGTTTTTTAGTTTAAACCTCCGTGGAACATTAAAATGTTTAAATCTCAATTCCCTTGACCGTAGAATATTAAAAAGAGGAATCGATGTTGAAGGTCCAACGCTACAAAACGGAAGAGGAATCGATGTTGAAGGTCCAAAGCTACAAAACGGACTGATGAAATTTTAAATAAATAAATTCCATCTAGGTTTAAATGCATGTCTATGTTTATAATAAAATAAAGTAATGAGTAATATGGTTGTTATCGACCTTATATATTATTAATATTAAAATAGTTTTTTCACTATCATTTTTTTAGTTAATTTCTAATGAAAATTGAATGAGATTTAAAAAAATTATTATAATTATGTATATAATTAAACGTATTTTAAGAAATAAAAATTTTGAAATCATATTGATGGACATTTTGGTGAATTTATGAAAAAAATATTTTATTTATAAGTTAGACAAACCCTAAATTAAAAATATAATAATTTAATTATTATCATAAATTAATATAATATTAATCATATTTAATAACATTAATATTAATAAAAATAATAAAAATGACCTTGGAAATAATATTGAAAACAATATTAATAATATAATATTAATAATACCTCAATGGTTAGCTTAATTGGTTGAGTTCCAGTCATTAAATCTCCTTGCTAATGGGAGGTCACGTGGTCAATTTTCCTCGACACTCTTGGGGTTAGGCTCTGCTAATGAGTGGATTTGCCCAATAGTTTCGATGGACATGGTAGAGTAATCCCTTTGGGAAGATTTGCTTAGTTTTAATGAACATAGTGGCCATCAATCTCAAGTGTATGTGAAACTCACACACACACATATATGATATTAATAATATTTAGAAAAATAATGTTTGTTATTTAAAATGGGATTTTGAATGCATATATGGATTTCTTGTTGTGGATAATTTACAACTCAAATTTGTGATTCCAATAAGGGTTAGGCTTTTGGACCTCTATTTTTCTTTCGTTAGGCTTTTGGACCTCTAGTTTTCTTTCGTTATTTTAAAATTTCATTCATTCAACCTCTTGTAATAGCTTTTGTGAATGCATGTAGCCACCATCTCTTTCTCTCTTCAAAGATAGCTACCACCATTCTAGCCAGTTTGTGTTTTATATTGTTATTTTATTTATTAATAAAAGTTGGGGTTTCACTACATTATTGTTCTAGGTTGTATATTTATCTATGTATGTGCTTCATTTCATTTCCTTTCCTTCATTTCAATTCATTCGTTGTACATCCTAGACCAATAACAAAGAAGAACAACATGTGAGTGGGAGTGAGAGAGCATAACAAAGGGGTTTTACTGTCTGTAGCAACCTATCAAGCCACAAGTATTAGGTAACTCCATAGAGAGCATATTCTCCTTGTGTACTTGAATTATTTTCATTCTAGAGAAAGAAATAGTAGGACAACCTCACCTTCTAGCTAGGTTTTTCCCAAAAGTGTTTCCCAAATCATATTTTGTATTCATTTTGTTTGGTGTGTGATTGTATTTTATTATTCTCTATTTACCACAGTTTATTTGTTACATGCATAAAGGAAAAAAAATATCTAACTAACTCTCATAGTATCTATTTTATTTTATTTTATCAGAATTGTTGTGATGAACTGTACATTAGAATATCCACAATTGTTTATGGATTCATTCTCCACCTATTTGGCAATGTACATTAGAATATCCACAATTGTTTATGAATTCATTCTCCACCTATTTGCCAATGTACATTAGAATATCCACAATTGTTTATGGATTCATTCTCCACCTATTTTCCAATCAAAATTCCTTTGTGAGTGTAATTACAAGAAGATACATGTAAATATGGGGGTAATGGAAAATAAAAAAGATACAACCTTTCATTACTCCATTCAAACTTTTCTTTTCATTTTTTTGTTTTTTTTGTTAAATTCTTGGTTCTCTTCTCTTTTCTGAAATGAAAAAAAATAATAATAAAATATAATTAAAATAAATAAATAAATAAAAATTGTAATTTATTTTAAGTTAACCTTTATTAATTGTTGAGTTAAATTTAATTAACCATGTATCATGTTTGAATCCATTTTAAATCAAGAATAAATGAAATAAATTTCATAAATGTGTTAAGAGTTAGACTAAGGATTACATCCATAATCTGGTTTTATCTAAAGCCATGGTGATTGAGTTGAGGATGATAACTTTATTTCCATCCAAAATAAAATCCACTATGAAAAACAATTTCATGCACAAATAAATAAGAGCCTCTTCCTTCCTTTTGGTTTTGACTATGAAGAAATATAGGAATACAAATTAGAGAGTTTCAACTAAAAACCCTTAAATCTATAAATTAGTCTATTTCTCCTAAAGTGATGCAATTATTCTACCACATCTAAAACCATGAAGATGGAGGGAAACAATTCTTCTCTTACTCTTACTCATTTGACTTGCAAATAGGATAGACTGTTGATCAAAGAAACCCCAATAGCTCACCTATGGTGAGAGCTTCCTTAAAGGAGTTCCTTTCTTCCTACAAAGGTAGAATCACAATCTAATGTTAGGGTAGTTCAGGTGAATTTGACTTAGTCAAGTTATTAGTGTTTTTCGAGCTCTAAGTTTATGAGAACTCATAGAATTGATCCATGGTATCCATGTAGGATATAGCCTATTTAAATTTGGAAAGACTCTAGGTAAATTGTTCTTCGTGGCCATTAGGATCCCAAGTAAAAATGCCTTTAGACACCAACACTTTTCTCGATTTTGTGATCTTAACAACTAGTATCAAAACTATGGTTAAAGTTGCTATGTGTTAATTAGATCCAAGTGTTGGCTTCAAGGGATGCTTTTGTTGACAAGGGTTTATTTTTCCCGGTCTCCATTGGGATCCGAAGAAACAGTGTCTTTAGACACCTCCAATTCTCATAGTTTCAAAAACTATAAGTAACTTAACCAAGACAAGTTTACTTGAACTACCCTAACACCTAGGAGGGACCAAGCCCATTCTATGTTGAAATAAATTGATGAGAGATACATTGCTTCAACATCATGAAAGAAACAACTTGAAAAACGTTTCTAGATATTGACGATGCATACTGGAGGGGACTCGAGGTGAGGATATCCACATGTTGGTATCTGGAGGATCTCAAGATCCCAACCAAATAGAGATGGCTAGAGAGGCCATGGTAATGGCAATAATACAACTACGGTGTTCTCCATAGCATTTGAGTTTGATATGGGGCATTCATATAATTTTTGGTTAGTCTTGTTATTTAGTGACTTTTATTTTTATGTATTTTGATTTTTTTTAACCAATAATCTAGTTTTTTTTAAAACCAATATGAGACTAGCCTTTCACTAAGAAACCACAATCAATGGGGCATGTAAGTTGTTAAAATTACTCAAGCATCACACTAGAACGAGACCTCACAAATATCACACTAGAACGAGACCTCACAAATCTATAACACAGCTAGACTTTTTATAACTAAGTTATTTCAAAACGATAACTTTCTCCCAGAAGTACCTTAACAAAACACCTAATCAAAAATTAATTTACTTCTGGTTAATAAAAAATAAATATAATTTAAAAATAATTAAACACTAACTAAATTAACATTGTAACTTGTAAATTGAATCTTATATATTTTATATATTTTAGGATAGCATAGTGGTAAGTAATAAGGTGTTAATGTGGTTGAATAAATAGTAAAGACTTTGGTATGTATTCATATATACATTTAATATATATATGATAATATATGACATATATAAATAAAAGCGTATATACATATATGTATATTATGATAAATATATCCATATGCTTGTGGCATATTGGAAAAAGCATAGAATTTAGATTTATTTTTTATTATAAATTATTTGAAGTTAATAAAAATATTATATTAAGAAATGCTATTATATTTTAAAGTTTTTTAAACAAAAATTTATATCAGGTTTAAGATTTAATTAAAAATATATTTCATTAATAGTAATGAATTTTGTTAATAAAATTTTAGTTTACATTGTTATTAAATTTATAATTTTTAATTTATAAATTGGAATTTTTAATTTTTTTATTATTATTTTAAATTATTTTTTTCATTTTATTAAAAAAATAATCATATAATTAAATTTCCATTCTTAATTTCAAATTTTTAATTATCTTTATTTTATAAAAAATCTAATCATATAATTATATTTCAATACTGAAATTTAAACTATTTCCAACCAACTTATTTTGATTATTTTTTCTCACATCAATCTCATACATCATACATGTTGGCAGTTATCAACTATTTGCTTTATATAACTAGACTAGTAAATTAACATGTCCTCACATTGAGTGGACCCAATTTCTATGTTTTTTCCTTTAATTGGTCGCGTCATTTAGATCATGCCATTTCAACCTGAATTTAACCAATCGAACAGTTGTAAACTATTTGCTTGTCAGTCTTCAGGCTGCTGCCTCCGCAAGGAATTTAACCCACTTTACAATACATTATTGATTAGCGATTTGCAGTAGAAATGTCGTGTTTTCTGAACACGAAAGCACAAGCGAAATCACGTTCATCGCCGGAATCAATATGGGCAAAGTTAATGAGGCCTTTTCCAGCTTCTAATGCGTCCCAGGCAAGTACATCGACAACGAGCACCAGTGAATCCGGAGATTTACCTCAGCACCAAGACCTTGAACCCATAGAAAATAATGTATACGACCTTGTGATAGATAGCCTAGATTTCCAACCAATCAAATTTGATTTCACAGAACTGCAGACGGAAGTTAATGCGCTTAAGGCAGATTTTGCCAGAAAAATTGGTCATTCTCTCGCCTTAAAACTCATAGATATAGTATCAGAACTGTGCGATCCAGACCAGGACGAATCCTCGACATGTCTCCCCAAAGTGGACGAAATCGATCCATGGAGATGGATGACGAGGGAAGAAGATTTCAGAAAAGTAACCGAAAATAACCCACAGCTTATCCCACGAGGGATCAACTCAGTGGAGGATATTACATTGATAGCAGCAAACATACACGCCATTTATCAAGGTTTTTCCTTTATCATTATTGGTTTTTGATTAGATTGCAGATTTTGAGAATATTTTGAAATCTTCTTAACTCTTATCTGATCATATTCAGAAATCCTACTCTTATCAATCACCCTGAATTTAAGATTGCCCAAATCCTATAATATTCTGGAATCCTATGCACATGTGCTAAATCAATTATTTGGTCATCTCATCCTTCTGATCTCAAAATATTCAGGGAATCTGCAATACACAAAAAGATACTTTATCTATCAAATATGAACTTGACTCCCATTCATCTATTCTGAAATTGACTTGGATCTTATCTGTTATATTCTATCAATTTGACTCTTATAGAATATTTATTTTAAAATTTTCCGAGTGCTATTGAGTCCAGAAACTCATTCTAAAACCCATATAAATTGATATAAGAATAACTCATCATATTTTATACTCTAAACGAATTTAGATATGAATAAATTTGATCTCTCTAAACTCATATTATATCCGTACTTAAAATGAATCTTCACTGGTTTTACCTCATTTTAAATTAACCTGACAATTTCAGTAACCTATCCTCACAATATCGTTCGTTCACTGCTTCGTGTTTTATACCACTGAATTCTATTAGATAAAACTCACATGAGGAGCTCCCCAGAGCAACTATATCTGGAGCTGAAATCGTTCAAGGAAAAAGGGTACATGGAGGCATTGCAGAAAGTAGATCCGGAACTCTATGACTTTCTCAGCCTTTCGGAATTGTTCGGAGACCAGTTCGTCGCTGGACCCCGGATTCTACATCTGACCGCTCACATGTTCTTGAGAGCCCGAATGGACATCGGACGGGAAAGATTCCCATCGACATGGCTAGACAGGTGGCAGAATGCAGAAACTTGGTTTAGGACCGTCTTGATTTCTTTCAGAGAACGCATTTTTCAAAGAATGCGGCATATTGCTCTTGATCTGGACAAAGAGTTTAATTTGATCGAAGAATTTTGCTGGCGAACGAAGCCAGGTAACAACAGAAACACAAACAAAAATCTCATCATTGTTGTACAGGACTCAAAATCTCACCATTGTCTATTGTGTTGCAGATCCAATGGAAGCCTATCCGTGGGAGAAGATTGTGCATCTTTTTGGAGAAGTCGAGAAGTCGGGTCTTCTGACGCCACAGATAAGAAGGAAATTCATATTGTCCTGCACACTGTTGGATTGCGCCTTAGAAATCCGGGATAAATACATTCCGCGCCACATTGCAGAATTGTGAAATCTCAGAGTTTGCTACCACTAATTTCTCCAGCCCTGTTTTCCTGATAATATATTGATCATCTTAATATAACGCCTTCCATTTGTTTGAAGAGATTAGAAGTACTCAACACAA
Organism: Pinus taeda; assembly: GCA_000404065.3. Taxonomy (NCBI): domain Eukaryota; kingdom Viridiplantae; phylum Streptophyta; class Pinopsida; order Pinales; family Pinaceae; genus Pinus; species Pinus taeda. The sequence continues at coordinate 14,853 of APFE030737324.1, forward strand.
AAGTTCTCCCACAGAGTCAAAAGGAGTATTTGAGTTCGCCATACTGACATCCAAATATGCAAATGGAATTTCATTCCACGGGTTTTGAGCTAGAAAATAGCCATGGTGATTAAAATCCCATCACAACACGATAGAATATTTGAGTTGCTGAGCTCTTCGGAGTTATTTTGCCTTTATTGTTCATCCTTTATTCACACCCATTTTCTTCTCTCATTCAAATGTTTTCTTATTATTCTATAACAATATCACTTTAAATCAATATCTTTGTAAATTAACCATGGAATTTATTTAAGTTAAAA
>APFE030737325.1:0-53091 GCA_000404065.3 Pinus taeda
GAAACTAGCATGAAGCTCTTGACTTCATTCTTCCAATCATCTACCACTCATCTTTGTGATCATGTCTAGGAATGACATAGAAGGAGGAGCACATGTCATGCCCCACCCTTCAAAGAATGTGTCTATCTAGATTGGCTTCTTAGGAGCTTTTTATCCCCCATTGGAAAAGATGTCGTGTCCCAATTTCCTCAGACAGAGAAGAAGCTCTCCAAACCGCTCTGAGATATGAACTATATGTGAAATTTGGTTATGTCTATACCATCATTTCAAACCTCCCCTATCCTGAAGGCGCCAATGCAATAGGGGCATCTCATGCCCCCAATGGTACCATTGGAACCCTTTTACACCCTTCGCCATATACTCAACAAAGTTATGGCTATCCATAGGGGGGCACCACTTCCTCCAACACTTATACCCCTCCTGCTAACAACATGTTTTCAGGGCTAGCCAATGCTCAATGTGTATGCCAAATCATTTCTCCTCCCTATGCACAACCAAGTGCTCCATCCCCTCAGGCATTAGTGCTACAATGTCCCATGCATCCTCTCCACAGCAGCCACCACCCCCTCAAGGTCAAGTTTTTGCATATCAGAGTGCGACCAATCCCTAATATTTGAAGAAAAAGAATAAGGGGAATGGTAACAAGGGTGACCAGGGTAATTCAGGTAATCAATTACGTGAACCCAGGGGAATCAACCTAACACCAACAACCAACAACAGGGAAGTGAGCCCAAGAAAAACAACACTATTCATACAAACAAGCCTTGTGCATGTTGTGGGGTAAATCACCATTATACACATGAGTATCCCCTCTTACCCTATATGCGCCAAATTTGGAAAGCTCAAGCAGCTTCTAGAGGTCAATAATCACCCCAGAATCTTGTGCCATCTCAACCAATAGTGCTTGCAAATCCTTTCCCTTCGCAAGGATTTGTTGCTGCGCAACCTCAAACAGGTCAATCAGACCATCCCCCCCAACCTTTTGGTCCTGGTGATTACCAGATCCTTATGATGAATTCTAATGAGGTTAATCCCTCTGATATCAACCCGCAAAATCAGTTGCGTCAATATGAAAAGCCCTCGACTTCGTCTGCCACTGAGTCCAAAACCAAAGCATGTACTGAGCCTCTTACGACACCAAATGGTGCGCTGCAGATCCCTCAACCTAAAGTTGAGGCAATTCCTATGATCCCTAAGGGACCATTACATCATAATGCAGCTTCTAACTGAGCTACCCATACATACAATATAGTAGATGACTTGGCACCATCACCTACTGCCATGTCGATGCTCAAAGTCCTCTAGTCATGCCCATCTCAAAAGAAAACCCTAATAAATGATTTGGGTGCATTATATCCTTTCGAAGATCGTTTGATTGTCTTTCCAGTTGATACATCAGAACATTCCCCATTACCTTCATCTATTTCTTTTTAGATACCAGTCTGAGTCTGTAATGCCATCATCTCCCGATGCATTATTGACGAAAGTGCATCCACCTGTGTGATGGTCGCTGCCAATTGGAAACAGATTAAGTCACCTGAGTTGTCCCCATCCACCATCACTTTGTGTGCTTGGGATTGTCACTCCTCTCAGCCTCTTGGCATGTATCACAATTGTCAAGTTACTCTTGCAGGCAAAAATGTTCATGTAGACATTGAGGTTATTGATGCCCCTTCAGGTTACAATATTCTCTTAGGTCATAGTTACACATATGCCATGTCAGCCTTTGCATCTACAGTTTTCCACAAGATGTGCTTCCCCCATGAAAGAAATATGGTCATCATCGATCATTTGAATTATTACGAGTTGGCATCCTTGACCTCCCTCGAGTCCATTATCTCGTCAATTTCAGATAAGAAATCTTCAACTCCTCTTATTGATGCTTCAATTGGAGTATACAAATATTACTCATTGCTGGGTGCTTTCCACAGTCCTCCCCTTCTCATCTCAAAGCCTAACTCTTTGAGTGTTTGCATGTTACAAGAATTATGGGCTGCTCTCAAGTAGTTTGGTACATCTGATCAATAACCAACTCCTCAGCACCTTTCTATTACCCTCTTAGCCAAGCCATCTAGATCCATCCCCCAATACCTCCTCCATTTGTGGGTGCCTCTCCTTTTTTCCCACCAGGCATTGTTCCTCCAAGTCTCAGCCATCTTGGAGTTGTTCCAATGGGACATTACCTTGCAAGCCAGATACCTTTCTTGTTTCCTCCTCTAGGAATATTTTATGTCCCTATCATGGCTTCACTAGCCCTCCCTAACATGACTTTGGGGATCCGAGTATGGTACATTGATCCCTGTGCAAGCACTTTGCCTAGTCAGCTAAGACCTTATCATGCTTTGACCACGGTTCAACTAGTCCCTACAGCCCCTGTCGCTACTCCAGTTCCATGACAACCTCAACAGGAACCCACTCCTATTACGAAAGCATCCAAATAGGGGGAAAATCCAAGAGGAAAGAACCTAAGGACAAGGCTCCCCAACCTCCTACAGCCCCAAAGGCCCCAAATTCTTCACCTTTGTGCACTTGTGTAAAGTTGTTGGGCACATCACCAATAATTATACTGAACTCCTCATCTTAAACCTTTGGTTCTTGAAATGTTCCCTAAGTCAGATATCTTGAAGGTCCATGTTACCTTACTGGGTCCAGCCAAGAAACTCAAAACGTTACACACAAATCACCCTTGTGCCTTGTGTGATCATCATGGTCACTATTCCCATTGTTGCACTTGTCTCAACAAATTTCGTTATTACCTTTATGTGCTTCGTGAATACAGGACCACTCATATTGGAACATCTACTCCTCTACCCATGGATTCTCGTACCAGTAGAAAACCAAAAAAGGGGGAATGGTCCCACCATCATGATCCCTCCCCTTGATCTTGCGATGAAGGACTCCATGTGCCATATCCTTTACCTATCGTCATCCTTGAGTTCCTCGGACGAAAACCTTTCTGAGGTTTCTATGTGTGCTTCTATCAAAGCTATTTCAACAAAATCCTAGGTTTCAACATCCGTAGACCCCCCATATGCTAGCTCATCATCTACCATTCAAGATGATGTGTATGTGGACGTTTTTTCTTAGGTTGATGAACTAGGTATTGCTGCCGCATCAGTCAGTCTTCCTCCCATCCACCCATCTTCCATTCTAATAAGGACATCATGGAAGCTATCTCTACCCCTAATTACCCTTGCACATAGGCAAGGGGGCATATTTTATGGAGGATTCTAAAGACCATTTTCTCTACCTCAAGAAAATTTTCTCATAGCATATCCCTTTGATTTGCGTGTCTTTATTTCTATCATGAAGTTAGGTAGGCTACATCATCTCATCCATTGCCTTTTTCACCTTTTAGATGGATCCATCATCCACACTGTATATCGGTCATTTTGACGATGCAAGTCACTTCTCTAGGAATCTAGCCTCAACAACCTGTGCCATTTTTACCCCCTTCCATACATTAGTCCTTTCGAATGGTGTGTGCATTGGATCTACCACCAATAACCAAGCCGAATATGCTGCATTGATAGGTTTTTTAGTCAATGCCCTCGCTCATCGCATCCTTCATCTTCATGTTCATTTAGATTCATTACTACGTGTCATGCAATTGAATGGTGTGTATCATGTGCATAACCAAGTCCTATTTAGGAAATATCTATGAGTTAAGTTGTTGGTACGTGAATTTGAAACCATCACTTACAGTCATGTTCCTAGAGATCAAAATAACTATGTAGATACCATTGCAAATACCATTCTATATTGGCATTTATCACATGTATCCTATAGAAGACAACCATAAACACAACACATGGTGAACCATCATTGTCATATCAAATGCATAATCATATTATCTATCACATAAAACATATAAGTATCTGGAGTCCACCACTCTAAATACATCCAATACGCCCATAGCATACTGGGGGGCACATAGGCCCCTACATCTCATTATCATCCTTTGGAGGATCTTGTGCCAAGTTGGGCCGAGATGCTTGGATTCCTTTTTTGAGCACTCAAAAAACAATGGTGCTCCACAAAATCCTCCTGCTAGGGGGCGTCATTCCCACCTTTACATACTAGATCATTCCCCTCCATTACATATGTTTGCGGGTAGTATCCCATGCTTGGGGGTATGATGGTTTTCCCCTATCCATCTTCTCAATTGATTAACATAAGTCTCAACCTAGATCTCACTTGATCTAGGTATGGTTGATTATCCTCCCATTCCTTGGATAGTTTGTCCTACTAGCCTCTTCGGTGAACCATATGCACATTGCATATCGTAGACATTTAATACCATATCTTTAAATATTCTACTCTATGTCCACATAGTCCCCATGTTTGACTTAGTGGGTGAGGATGACTCTAGACCTCCTCTAATAGTTCATCCTAGTTTTCCTCTTCCATTAGTTCTTCACCAGGAACCATCGTTAGAAGAATAATTAAGGCCATATTTAGACAAGTAAGGCCACTTTCCTGAAATTCATAGACCCTGATTCTGATGGCTGGTTTTTCCGCTATGATCTCCATAAGATTTAGGGCCTTCTCCTCCTCTCAAATTGGAGGGACAATGCCCTTTTATAGGAAAACCCACAGTTTTCCTATCGCACATTGCGACCAAGCCATAGATTGGTTTGAAAAACCATCAACACCTTTGGAATGATCTCATCGAGTATTGTAATTGATCTTTCTCAGTTTTTGATGATTTGTCACTTCACTAGGAAGTCATTTTTTCAAGAAGGGTCACTTCGTCGCCTCTAAAAATAGAATTTCTTTATATACGACACTTGTACCTTAGTGACCATCTCCCATTAATCCTTGTAGTCTCATGTGTCAATTTTTATCATGAGTAACCATCATTTACTCATGCCTTCATGGTCCCAACTGGGCCTATTCTGTGTGGCAGCGTCATTGAGTAACCCTTGTTCAGAGCATCCGTGATGAGTCACCTTTGCATCTACAAAGTCTATTTCACGTACCATTATATCACGTCACAATATTCCATCCATTTTTTCATATCATTCATCCTATGTTGTGCATTTTGACCTATAGTCATACTGTCCCCCATCCCCTCTAGAGTCGAGTCAGTCGCTGCCATGCATTTTATGCTCTGACAAGGGAAGTCATTTGTTTGTCCCTCAGTCCCACATTTTCCATTGTTCCTGGTCTTAGTCCATCAGTCAAATTATTATTTTCCCTCATGCATTAGTTGAGAATCCTCATTACCTCACCTATCATGGGCCCTATTCTGTCGACATCAACTCATTTATTCCATAAAAGCAACCTAGAGGGCAGTGCATCTTGGTTACAACTTCCATCCTTGTTCGATACCTCGGATCCAGTAGAGGGACTCATTATTGCCCTTTGACTTGGTTGTTTCACACTTCTAACTCATACAATTTATGGTCCAGTGATGCAACATATTGCACCAGTGATTTCTAGGTGTGTTTGAGATGTTTCAGCCCTCATGAGGGGGTGGCCCTTCAGGTAGGCCCCCACATGACTGGATGCCTTCATATTATGCTACAACCTTAGATGCAGTTCTATAGATTTGATGGGTTTTATTGCTACCAATCATAGTTTTCATAGCATGCACATCTCCCTCAGATGATCCATTCAGTTTTGGAGAGTCCTTCCCTATTCAGGAGGGCTTCTTTAGTTTTCCTACCCTCCCTCCCACCCATTTTTTGAGGGAAGGGCCATTATATCTCATGTAATCAGATGATATTGTATGGCTCATGTTTTTTATAGGTGCATTATGTATATGGGACACATTGTATTATTTTATGGCTTAGTTATGCCAGCGTGTCTGATCGGAATCTGGATTAGGGGCAAAAATTTGCTCAAAAATCAAAGTTCTCAGAATCACTCAAAACATGAACAACCACATCTATATCAATGATATGATCCCAACACAACTCATTTCACTCAAAATGGAGATAGGCTAACTGTGATGTAGACTAGGCATTTGTACATCCTAGTTAGCAAAACTAATATTCCAAGGAATATTCTTTGGAATATTCCGACATATGGCTCAATTGGATTTTGAAAATTGTCAACATTTTATTGTTCAACGACATTGAGGTGGAGCAATGAGAGGCTGACACATGGCAAGCCTGGAGGCCGCCGCATGCCCTCTCAAAGGTCGGGTAAAATATTTTGGCAGGCCAGGGAATCGAACTCATGACCTCACCCACACAAGCCCCAAGCTTTACCACTAGGCCACCACCACAAGACTTAACATATATTTGGTTGAATGACTATTTAAGTGTTAAGCATCAAAATTTTGGGAGGTGGGTGCTAACCTTAACCACTAGCATGTGAACGTGGTAACCTTATCCATTAGAAGTTACCATAACCATTAGGGAAGCCTACCTGTTAGGGTAACCGCCAACATGTGAACGTTGCAACGTTAATCACTAGCAGTTAGCTTAATGCGCTAAATGGATATTACCGCTAATTAACACATGATTAACCCTTAGTTAATTTTGGATTAACTTCGTCGCAGTTTGGCAGGTTTGCGAAATCTGACATTGTGCCAATTTTAGCGGGGTTAACTGGAGTTTCTCCAGATTTGGTGGAGTTTTCCCTTAAGAGACCATAACTTCTTCATTATTCGACCAATTTTGGCTCAGAAAGAGTCATTCCTAGATGATTTGGATGCTCTAAACATAATGGAATAGGATGTAGAGGTAGAATGGCACTTCTGTATGTGATCTTTCTATGTTGAAGTTTGAGGAAGCCTATGGCCACCAGGAGAGGAGGTCAAGCCTAGATCAGATGAAGTCCGATTGCAGAGCTTGGATATTCATTTTTGGGGTTTTGGGGTCTTCTAAATCCAATGGAGTAGGTTGCAAATCCATTGGAGTGCTGCAAGTGCATGTAATTAGAGAATTGACCATTAATCAAAAGAGGGCCTATCCATTGAAGCGGGTCCAAGGAGATGTAGCTCAAGGGGGGTGAACTCCTTTATCAACTTTGTGTTATGAGTTTTTGTGCTTTACTTCTCTATAATTCACTTGTTGTATATGTGTTTTAAACAACCAATAAATCTCATAAATTTATCATAAAATACACTCAATACTTGACACATAATCCTTCACATTTTGGTTAATTTGAGACAATCCTAAACACATTTGTTTTATACTGATGAGGGAGCTTGCATAGAATTAACAAGTTTTCCCAAAATTCAGATCGATTTGGTATAAGAGAAATTGTTAGCTCATTTTAACCATGAAATGGTTTGCAAATGTTAGATAGAAAATTAACTATTGTTTTGTATTTATGCAATGAGAATTTAACTGTGTGCAAGTTTATGTGATGGCAGCTTCAACAAGTGATGTTTCTAATTCATGTTCCCTAGCAAGACTCTTTAATTGAGATATGTTGCAATATATTATCATCATGAGAGATATGTTAAAAGAAATGAATGAATATAGGAAGGAGAACACTATACTTCAAGAGGCGTTGATGGCCATGAAGGAGGAGAAGCAAAAGTTTCTTGAAAACATGTGTGAGATGCAGATTCAACTCCATGATGCCAAGGAAACCCTATCCAAGTATGTGCATGAAAATGAGGTACGAAATTAAAATTTATCTTAAATTTCCTATCAAAATGAATGTTTTTGTGCTTTTGAAAGACACACTAGAGGAATAAGGTCCAAATTATTGATGAAGATGGGCTATGAAGGTAAAGGGTTAGGAAAACATGCACAAGGCATAGTTGAGCCAATTGTTGTTGAGGAAAGGCCTAGGTATTCAGGTCTTGGTTATGGACAACATGATGGAGAATGATCCAAAGCCAAGGAGGCACATGAAGGTGTTCCAAGAAGGATTTTTATTACATGTTCATTACCTCAAGCTTGTGAAGTTTGTGTTCATGAGGAATGCAAAAGTTTTATACCCACTTTGGAAGAAGATGCCCATAAGCATGCAACTAGTGGAAATGGAAAACAAGAGGATGTTGAAAGCTCTAAGGTCATTGAAACCATTTTTGGTATTCTGAAGAGAGCCACTACCTCATCAAACTCACCTCTTAAAGAAGGAGACAAAGGTGAATGTGCAAAGTATAAATCTACCTTTAATCAAGTTTATTTTAATTATGATAAACATGGTAAATATTCACGTAAGGTTTGGAGAAAATTTACATATTACTTTTGTGGTTTGAATAACTATACTATTTCGAGATGTTGGAAGAGGATAGCCATACAAAGGAAAGTTTCAAAACAAAAGAGACAGAAAGCCAAAGGTCCATTGGATAATGGAAACCATGTTGAAAAGAAGATGCAATTAATTTTTCACTCATTGCCATAAGTAGGGTCATATTGTAGACAAGTTTTGGACTTTGCATCCAACAAGTCATCCACGACATTTGAAGAAGGTGGAGAGAGATTTTGGCAAGAATGGAAAAGAGGATTCCATAATTGATGTGGGTCAGGATGATACACATGATGAAGTGTAGCTAAAATAAGCGCCATTGAAATGGTTTGGAAATAGATGGATAGATTTCTTAACCAATTAAGGCCTTTCATTTCTTTTGATAATTGATGAAAATCTTGCCTTATTGATGCATTCCCTTGTTATTTGGATGGATTTATTCTCCTGAAAGTATGTTGCATATTGCATGAAGCAAGATGTTGGAAAAGTAGAGTTATGTTGACTCACTTAGATGCAGAAAAGATGGCAATTTGCAACTACAAATTTGCATGCATGTTGCATTCTTGAACTTGCATGTTTACACCATGAAGGTGTTCGAAAATGGAGTATGTTGATTCACTTTATTGTAGAAAATTTGGTCATTTCAGCTCTTTAAGTACTCATACATACCAATGGGATTCTTGTACTTGTGAGAGAGTTGAGAATTGTTATACATGCATGAGAGTTGGTGTGTGTGAACACTGGAAATTTTAACAGTTTTATTGTGCTTGAGCATGCATAAGTGATTGACTTGTAATGGTTGATTGCTTTGTTAACAAGTATGTTGTCAACTTGAGAATGTTGATCATTTTCACATGCATGAGTGTCAAATTGTGGTTGATTGATTGTTACATGTATGTTATATCGACTTGGAAGAGTTGATTTTGTCTCCAAAGATGAAAGGGAGATGTGACGATTTGTTTCATGAGAATGTGGAATTCTTGGTGTAAATCGTCAAGTTATTGTACATGCTTTTGCTTGACTTGAATGTTAGTTGTCTGAAGAAGCATGTTTTGTTGACTTTTGTTTAGTCGATGCTTCATACATCAATATGTAAGAATACATGGCGATATTCACATGATGTGACATTTGTTTCTTTGAAGAAGCAAAAGGAAGCTGTCGTCAAATTATTTTCTTGCATGAGTGTTTTTCAAGGTTAATGGTTTTTCTTGTGACAGGATGTTGCAAGATTTTGGAAGATCCCCACTTGAGCAAGAGGCTCATGATTAGCCTTCATTCTCAAATCATGACATGAAAAATATGTTAATATTGGAGGATGATGGAATCAAGAAGTGAAAGTGGAGAAAAATGCCAAAAACAATTGCAGCCATTGTAGACCATTTGATGTGTTGATGCCAAGAAGTGAAAGACATGGAAAACTCATTCTTCCAAATGTGAAATTTGGAGCCGTGGAGGAAAATGATGGTCATTTATTTTCTTGTTATTACTGATATTGGAACTCATTGTTGTAGTTCACTCAGATGGGCTTAACTTGGAAAAGTTGTTTCCAAGGAGAAGCTTGCATCGAATGCAAGTGTTGCAAAGGAGGAACATGATTCTCAGTGGTAAGGCCATCAGTCACCTTTCCAAGAACCAAGGGATCACTTTGTTATAATAGGGAGTTTAATCAGTGACCAACCAACAAGTGTTGTATTGGGTCAACAACAAAAGGAGAACATTGGTTGAAGTGCCAAGCCATTTGCAAGATAAGGCATGTTATTGAACCCAAGTGGTTGTCATGGAGATTTTTCCATGTAGAATCAATTGATAGAACTTGGGAAGGAGAAGAGTATTCAATTCTCATCAAATAAAAAACTTTTGTGGGTTCAAATCCTGTCAGTGGGAAGGAGTGATCAGAATCTGGATTAGGGGCAAATATTTGCTCAAAAATAAAAGTGTTGGGAATCACTCAAAACCTGAACGACCGCGTCCATATTGGTGATATGATCCCAATGCAACTCGTTTCAATCAAAATAGATCTCATAAGAGTAAGATAGAGAATTCTATTTGTTTTGTCAAACATGTAAAATTTTGTGTTCAAGCTGACTGGGATGCTGACTAGGCATCCGTATAGCCCAGTCAACAAAAATAATATTCTAAGGAATATTTCTTAGAATATTCTTGGAATATTCCAACATATGGCTCAATCAAAGTTTTACAATTGTCAGCATTTTAGTGGTCAATGACATTGAGTTGGACTAATGAGAGGCTGACACGTGGCAAGCCTAGAGGTCGCCACATGCCTTCTCAATGGTCGAGTAAAATGTTTTGGCAGGTCGGGGAATCAAACTCGCGTCCTCACCTACACAAGCCCCAAGATTTACCACTAGGTTGCCACCACAAGACTTAACATATATGCAGTTGAATGGTTATTTAAGTGTTAAGTGTCAAAAGCTTGGGACATGGGCACTAACCTTAATCGCTAGCATGTGAATGTGGTAACCTTAACCGCTAGCAGTTACCATAACTGTCAGGGAATCCTAACTATTGGGGTAACCGCTAGCATGTGAATTTTGCAACCTTAACTACTAGTAGTAGCTTAATGTGCTAAATGGAGATTAGCACTAATTAACACATGATTAACCCTTAATTAATTTCAGATTAACTTGGCGTAAGTCTGGCAGGTCCGACAAATGTGGCACTGTGCCAATTTTGGCTCAGAAAGAGTCATTCCTAGATGATTTGGATGCTATGAACACAATGGAATAGGTTGTAAAGGTAGAAAGACACTTCTATATGTGATTTTGTGACATTCAAGTTTAAGAAATGGCCACCAAGAGAGGAGGTCAAGCCTAGATGAGCTGAAGTCCAATTGCAAAGCTTGGATAGTCATCTTTGGTGTTTTTGGGTCTTATGAATCCAATGGAGTAGGTTGCAAAGTCATTAGAGTATTGCATGTTTATGAAATCAAAGAATTGACCATTAATCGAAAGTAGGTATATTCATTGAATTAGGTCCAAGGAGATGTAGCCTAGGAGGGGTGAACTTCTTTATCAACTTTGTGTTATGAGTCACTGTGTTTTACTGATCTGTAATTTACTGCTCGTATATGTGTTCTAAAAAGCTAATTAATATCATAATTTTCTCATAAAGGACACTCAATACTTTACACATAATCCTTTACATTTTGGTTAATTTGAGACGATCCTAAACACATTTTTTAATACTGATGGGGGAGCTTCCATAGCATTAAGAAGTTTCCCAACATTTAGGTCGATGTTATGTACTATTGAGCATGTACTTCATTGCTCAGTTTTATGTTTATAGATGCATCATTATTCTTGTACTAAGTTATCTCAGTGGGTATAGGTATGCCTCCCCTGCTTCACTGAGATCTGGTACCACAACATAAAATGAGACTTGCATTGGTCTCGCCCCCTCTGTCCCTATCCTCTTTTGCTCCAGCTCTATTGCTCTCCCTCTCTCTCTCTCTCTCTTTCTCTCTCTCTCTCCACTTTATTGTCTAGTGATTGTGTCTTTACAACGTCCTTTGGTCATAAGTTTTTCTCCTAATATTCATACGTTAGGGGGCAATCTTTTATCACCAAAAACATTGATCATCTAGACTAATTTACTATGTGGATTGAAGTGCACCATGTAAGGCCAATTTTACCATAGTAAAATTCCTTTCACTGTGAGAAATTACTTAATAAACCACATTTGCTAAGTAATTTATAATTAAACCCATGAAGAATAATTAAATAAATCACTATTTATTTAATTATATTCTAGGAATAATTAATTAAACCATTGTTTAATTAATATTCCTTGTCATATTTCACCCAACTATGAAAAATAAATAGATAATTATTAATTATCTTATTTTTCTCTAGGAACAATTAATCAATCACTAATTAATTTTTATTCCTTGTCAAGCTTGACTAAATCCCTTAGGAATAATTAAATAAATCATTATTTGTTTATTATTCCTTAACCAATTTCTTGAGATGATAAATAAATTATTTATTTGTTTATTATTTCTAAAAAAAGTTTAAATACATTTTCCCTCCTAACTAAATATAATAAAATATTTCAAGTGGTTATTCCAGGAATGGGGTTAATAATATTTTATTATTGCTCATTATTCGAGGATAACTCAATATTTTGTTATAAATAGAAGGGATTTCCATTCATTAATAACTTTTAATTATTTTCATTATTGCGCTTACTGGTGTAACACTAATTATTATCACTGTCGCACGCCATTTTTCTTCCATTTGAGTTCCCATTGAGCTCAAATATTTTGTTTATTGGTTTTACACATTATAGAGAAGAGAGACTCTACACAAGCTGAAGACGTTTGAGGATAGCCAAGAACCTGTCCCATAAAGGGAGACTGTTAACATTTATTTGTTCCGTTCATAGGTGTTATAATAAAATATATTCTATGTATATCTGGTTTCCATTGGATTATTGGAGTTATTATTACTATTTCATTTCATTGTTTAACTATGATTGTGGCATAGATTGGGACTTTGGTAGGTTTTGCTTCTATCTGTTGTTGCAGATCTACAATGTTTAACAACCATTTATATTGTTGAGACTATTTGTCATCCACAAAGTTAAGTGTTTCCTTTTCGTACATATTCAAGGAGAAAACACTACAACAATAGTTTTCCACCTTTTTAGAGTTTACTTGAGTGAATAACATGGTCATAGTGAGTCAACTCATTATTTTCCTTGTGGCTACATGAATGCTTGGTAATGTGGGCTCCATGGATATTAAGTGCATTAACAACTAGGGTAACACAAGTTACTAGGCTATGGCCAACATTATAACGCTCTAGTGTATTCTTGCAAGGTGCGTTATTGTCTCAAATGGTTTGAAACAGGGGTGTATTCCATTCAAAAGTATGGTATTCTCCTCTGAGCTAATGAGGAGGCATTTTTTTGTATAACAGGGAATATAGAAGCAATATACAAGGGGCATGATAAGGTGAGGGAGAAACCTCTATTTTTGTAGGCATCCTCATTTTCATCATGCTCCTAGTCACTCCTCGAGGAAGTGAAAGGTCATTGATTTAACTTCTTCACCTTATTAGGACCATCTTTGCAAGGATTAAAATATTTGTGTCCTCAAGCATTGTATCCTCCATTATTTTTACCATATTTAGGATTCTATTTGTCTCTATCATAATCTTCTCATATGCCTTTTTAGTAAACCCTTCTGGTGCAACTTGTGGTACTAGAAAGGGGTTATCAAACTGGTTTCTAGTGATGAAGGAATCCTAATTATCCTCACTCTCCCTTATTTCATCCATGATTGAAATATTAACGAGGTCATGGTGATATAGGCTATGATTTAAATTCTTAGGGTTTCATTGGACGCCCTTTGCCATGCATCACAAGCCCTTAAAAAAAGAAGGAAACTTGATACATTCACTAGCTTCAAAGTGCATAAGTAACTGAATATAGTTGAGGAAAGTAATGGAATATATACCTTTAGAATTGACTACCTTTTGTAAGAACAAGAGTAAGTTCTTTCATTTTTCCATGATATAACACCACAACGCTCCTTTCTTCCAATCTAGCTCCAACTCTGGATAATTGAGGAAGCAACTCCAAGTTCCATTCTCTAGCCAGGTTATTTTTAAACTAGTTCTCTCCCTATTGAGAGAGCCCCATGGATTGGCCCATTGAATCCTATGTGACTACCATTATGAAATCACCAATTTAAGCTCTATTACCATCAAATCCCTTGAAACATTCCATTGTTATGGCATCCTCATACTCTTTACATTTCTTGAGAAATGGAAGCCATCCTATGGCTTGAAGAATTGGCTTACTAGCATTATGCTTAGGAATCCATTCCAAGGATGCTAATGACTAAATTTCCTACCTTGTTGGACCACATGTTTAAAACTTGTAGATTAAATTTTGTGTAGAAATTTGATAAAATTGCAACTGTTCAAGAAATTTAATCTAAAATCATGAGACACAATTTAACTCTATTGATGTGTGGAATGAAATTCACAATTTATAACAACATGCATATACATGTAATAAGAAAAACCACAAATACACAATGATTTCTAGGGTAACCCAATTGGGAAAAATGCCTCAAGTCGCTTTACATTAATCAGATGAATATAACAATTTCTAGCTCCACCTCTTAGCTCAACCCGCAAAAGAACAATTGTTCTCTCTCCTTAATGAACAACTCTAGCCAATTCTTTGTTCACCTAGCCTCCTATTTCCTTGCACAAATCCTATGGAAAATTTCCCATATTATTTAGTAATTTCCTCCAAATTTATAGCGCAATTCCCAAGAATTGATCATTGATTGCATGAAACACTTGTACACTCAAAACTAGACTACAATTGATGATACATTGCCTTCTTATCTCGACTTCAGCAGAGGAACTTAAATTCTTTGCATGCACTGGAAAAAGTGAGGGAGCAAAAAAGTCAATTGGTAGCTGAAGGTCCTATGGATGGGCATTCAATTGATGAGAAACCAGCATCAACCTAAGGAGCTATAGAATTGACACTTTGGTTCTAAGTCAAGCTAGGTCTGAAACTACAAAAGTAAAGATATAATGGATATGCAGGGGTCTAACGATTGGCATTCTAGGACCTCTCCACACAGATAGAAGAGTGAATTCCGCACCCCCCATATTGCTTATGCTGCAATGCCTGTGCACGCAATTCAAGCCTTGATAAGCTCAGAATCATAAATTGTTTAGGGTGGGGTGAAACAAAGCCACTGCACAGTGTTTGCTTTCTAAACACTCTCCAGTCGGTGATGCTCTCCACCATCTTCCATCTTAACACACGCCGGGCAGCAGGTTTCACCACCCGAGACCTAGTAAGTACCCTTTTGGTTGATTAGTTAACTAACATATCTTTGAGTTAGTCTATTTTCCCACTACACAACTAAACTTCAACTGACTCTAATAATTAGAGGTCAATTAAATGAATACAACTGAAAATAACTAAACAAGATGACCAGAATTTTGAAATCACACATGCGTAACTGAAATCCAAGCCCATTAACTCAAATTTACTAAGCTAACTGAGTGAAAATATCCATGTCACACTAGTTAACTTCGTTCAAGTTGTCCTGCTAATGTAGATTTTTTTTTAACTCAATTTAACTAATGCTTAAGTCAAATTGAGACTTTCTTGGTACATTTGTTTTTCAACACTCCCTCTAAGAATGAAAGGGATTTTCCACCATCCCTATCCTACACCTTTGGAATTCAAATTTATCTCTTGAAAATTCCATTTTGAATATGCTAATAGCTTTCTCTTAAGTTGGAATGTATTGTAAAAACATAATTATCCTCTACACATATTCCTACAAATGATGATATTGGATATCAATGTGCTTTGACCTGTCATGAAATGCTAGATTATTAGAGGTTTAATGAAACTCAGATTATCCAACAAGTAGTTTCCTAATACAAATTGCTTCACATGATACTTGACTTGCAACCATGTATTAAACCTATATTGAGTTGAGTACCATAGACCTCTGCTTCTGTTCTACCAGGAAAGAGTTGAAGACCCAACACTAAAGATAATACCTAAAAATGTTTTCTTGTTAGATGGAATTCCTACCCAATCGACATTAGTGAAGCCTTACAACTTCACTCCCTCTATCCATTTGTACCATAATCCATATTGGGTAGTTCCTTTGAGGTACCGTAACACATACTTTTTTTCCTTCGAATATAATTTAGTTGGCCTCACCATAGCCTGGCTATGATGGTTGACTACATAACACATGTTGGGTTGTCTGTTCACAAGATACATCAGTAACCCAAAAACTATTTGTACATGGTAGCATCAACTTCCTCACCTAAAGAAGCATACTCCTTCCTCTATTTTGTATCTAGATGTTTCTCCATGGGCTTACAATTATCCATGTGAAATATCTGAAGTATCTTGGTAGCATACTTTCCTTGAGACACAAACAATTCACCATCACCCTGCCACACTTCCAACCCGAGGAAGTAATGCATGAGGCCCATGTATTTCATCTCAAATTCCCTTGCAATATCCTCTTTTCAAGCGCAAATCAACTTCTCATCACCAATCAATATTAAATCATCGACATAAAAAAAAAGAATCAGAAACATACTATATACTAGAATGTGATATAGGTTTGCATCTGCTTCACTTTTGGTGAAGCACAATCTAATGAGATAACTATTGATATTAGTGTACCATGATAGGGGTGCCTATTTGAGACCATACAATTCTCTTTTGAGTTTTCACACATGTGACTATCAATCACAAGTCTCAAATCCTTTTGGTTTATCTAGGTAAATTTCCTCCTCAACAACACCATTGAGAAAGGTTTTTTTCACATCCATCTTGTGGATTTTCCACCCCATTTGTGCAACCAATGCTAGAATGGATTTGATTGAGGAATATCTTGCAACTGGTGTAAACGTTTCCTCAATGTCCATTCTCTCTACCCGAGAGAATCCTTTGGCCACAAATATGGACTTGTACTTCTCGATGCTCCCATCCACTGCATTCTTCACTTTGTAGATCCATTTAGAACCAACCACTAATTTTCTTTCTAGCCTCATTACCACCTCCCATAATTTTTTCTTCATTATGGATTTCTATTCTTCCACCATGGAATCAAGGAAACCAGGTTTATAACCTACTTTGTCAAATCAAAAAGGCTTTCTCTCAATGAGGTCTGTCATGAGAGCCATGTAACTAGTGTACCTATCAGATGACCTCCTCTTCCTACACTGTGATATGGGGGAGACCACATTCTCCCGTGCATTCTACAACAAGCTATCAGCTTCTCGGTTCTCTTTCTCCCCTCTTTGGAAGATTTTGGTTGAGTGCGTGCCTCCACTCTTCTTCTATATTCTCCTTTACATGTGGCTTCTCCACAATTTCCTAAGGCTCATCTCGAGGTTCCTCCTTTGGAGCTAGAAGCTTATGCTCCAGTGGGATACTCAGCTCTTGTTCCAGAGAGCATCCCATATCCTTCTCCTTGTTGAACTTGACATCTCTCCTCACAATGATCATTATTAGTTAAGGTAAATATACTCAGTAATTGTATGGAGTTTTGGTGAATCCTACAAAAACTCCCAATTATTCTATAGGCTCATGTTTCTTCCTCGAATCCTTGGAGACATGGAAATAAACTAAAGCTCCAAAATTTTTGAAATGAGACACATCAGGCTTTATCCGAGAGAAAGCTTCCTCTGGTATGATCATACCAAGTATTCTATGAGGGATTTGGTTCTGCAAGTAGATTATTGTGTTGCATGTTTTTACCCATAGATATAATGATAACCCCTTATTATGCAACATGGCCCTTATTTCTCCCACTATGCTCTTGTTATTCCTCTCAAATACCCCATTCTGTTGGGGGTTATGGGGTGCTGTCAGTTCTCTTTGAAGACCTTCTTTTTCACATAAATCCTTGAAAGCATGTAAATTTTTTTTACCTACATTATCAATCTTGAGAGTCTTCACCTTCTTCCTAGTCTCCTTCTCAACTAATGCCTTAAACTCAATTTTTTTTGAGAAAGCTACATCCTTCTTCCACATGAATAAGATCTAACATTTTCTAAAGAAATCATCAATAAAGATAACATAGTACTTATTTATTGTTGTGGAGGATGTAAAAAAGGGTCCAAAAACATCAAATTCAACTCACTCTAAGATTTCATATGTTATGTTCTCTCGGTCATCGAATGTGGATATGACATATTTTCCCAACGTGCAACCCTTGCATACATCTCGTTGATCAAGGGGGCCTTTAGGGAGAATAGTGCCTTATTTTTAAGGCACCATAGTGTATATGACCCAATATCCTATGCCAAGGTTCTCCAACATCGTTACTTTGCACTTTTTTAATCTTACTGCTCAATCCAGTGCAATCTCTCACCTCTAGTTTGTATAGTTTCTTCACTCGAACCATGATATACTTCACTTTTCTAATAGATATGTGTATCATAAATGCTTTCCCTTTACTAAAAATAACATCATAGCCATGATCTTCCAATACTTCTACAGAAATTGGATTCTTCTTCAGCCTTGGTACAAACATAACATTTTTAAGGTGAAGAGGAAAGGCTTTGATATTCATATGGATATCGTTCTCATCTAGTCTACCTAATAAGTCATTGCACCATATCATATGGAACAAGGCACCATAATCAAGGTACCACACACTCCCCATAGCAGTGCTAGCCATGCATGGTATTAGGGTGAAGTCTAATTCGAATTGTGAAGCCATTGCTTCACCTACTTCTCCCACTGAAGGTTTCTTGGTAGACTTCCTATGTATACATTTTGTTGTATAGTGCCCGAGCTCATGGTTGTGGAATAATTTTATCTTTTTCATGTATTTATTCTTACCATTACTTTGGATGGAATCAGGTTTTTTCTGGGTCTTCTTCCCTTTTCCCTTATTCCCCTTTCCAACCAATGCAAAATTATCTTCAACCTTAGCTTTGATGATGTTCCATCCTAGTTATTTCTTCTAAATTCTTCTTGAACCAAATCACACCACATCCGTTTGCAAGTTGGTAATTTTTCCCTTCTATTCACAGAGTCCTGGTAGCTATGCCAGGATTTTGAAAGGACAAAAAGAGTTATGATCACTAGGTTATCTTCTACAACATTCACACCAACCCTTCCAACTTCATATTGAACTTGTGTAAATCTGGAGAGATGCCACAAAATAGTGTCATTCTTCTGCATATTAATGTTTCAAAGTTTGTGTTTCAGGGCCAATTTTCTATGGTTACTACTATTTTTGAATAGGTTAGTCATCGCGAGGGAAACTTTTAGGGGTTAATATTCGCATGTGGTCCATTTTACTATACTTTTTCTAAAAACAAGATTTGCTAATTTCCATTTTTTTCTAAAAATGGTTCACCCAAATTTTATAGTATGAAATTGCTTTACCCTAAAAATCACCAAAAAAATTATATAGAGACTATATAATATTATTAGAAACTTTAATATTTTGACAAAAATATCTCCAAACATTTTACATATTTCATATTATGGACTAGTGGGATTCACCAAGTTTCTAAAACTTTAAGATAAATTTCCCTCAAACGTTTCCCTGGTCAGTGACTTCCACATAGAAAATGGTTTTTTTTTTTCCATGGATATTTGAGACCACATGGTCTCTCACACCTTCCAGATGAATTCTCTTCATCTTTGCAATGTCCTTCTTCCATTGGGATAATTTTTGTGCACCTAATTATGGAAGTTTTTCATTATTAGTTTTAACATACCCAAACACACCATTTCCATCGAGCACTGCTTCCATTTGATCCTTCTAGACTATGGAATTTGAGAGACCCTCCAGGGTATACTCCAATATCAGTCCATTGAAAGACATTCTCCTGATACTAAAGAAAAAATGTTGCAAGAAGGTTGCAAATTTGAAATTCTTTAGAGACAAGTTCAAAATATTGGTTCTAATGTGAATTTCAAGGCTCTGACACCATGTAGAAATTTGATATAATTGCAACTAATCAATAAATTTAATCTAAAATCATGAGACACAATTCTACTCTACTGATCTGTGGAACGAAATTCATAATTTAGAACGACATGCATAGACATGCAATAAGAAAAAACACAAATACACAGTGATTTCTAGTGGAACCCAACTAGGAAAAACCCCCCAAGCCTCGTTGCATAAATCAAATGAACAAATAATCTATTACAATTTCTAGCTTCAGCTATGAGCTCAACCTGCAAAAGAATAATTGTTCTCTCTACTCAATGAAGAACTGTGGTCAACACTTAGTCAATTATTTTCTCACTTACACTCCTATTTCCTTGTGAAAATCCTGAGGAAATTAGCCCCTATTATTTAGGAATATCCTCCAAATTGATTGTACAATTCCCAATTATTGATCACTGATTTCATTCAACGCCTATACACTCAAAACTAGTAATTGATGTTACATTGTCTTGTCATCTCCACTTAAGCCGAGGAACTCAAATTCTCTACATGCAATAACTATTTTAGGCTGATTGATCAATTAACTAACAAATCTCTTAGTTATACTGTAGTCCCACTAGACATTTGACTTTCAACTGACTCTAACAATAGTTAGAGGTTAGTTAACCGAATACAACTAAAAATAACTGAACTAGATTACTAAAATTTAGCAACGAGACATTCGTAACTCAAATCCAAGCCCACTAACTTCAATTTAATGATTTAATTGAGTGACAAGATCCATGTCATACTATTTAATTTCTTTGAAGTTGTCCTATTGATGCGGACATTCTATTTAGTCAGTTTGACTAAGGCTAAAGTCAAATTTAACCTTTCTTGGTACATTTGTTTTTCAACATGCTGAGGGCTCAATCTCTCCATGATTTACTGTTAGACAAGGTGAAGGTGAGTTTCCAAATAGGGGATATGGTAATATTTGAAACATGGAATAGGACAATGCTTCAAATGTGGGACAAAACGATGTTTCCAATAAGAGGCAGGGTAATAGAGAAGTTAAATTATGGCAAGGCACAGTTGATCTTATGTGAATGAAAACCAATGATGATCCATGCCAATGGAACAATGATGAGAGGGTGTATCATAATGTACATATATTTAATGGAATATTCAAATGATTGCATAAGGTGGTGAGGTAAAACCACATTTATAGATATGATTCAAAGATTATATTGTAATATCATCTGAGTTTCGAAACACATCAATGAAATTTATAAAATAATTGGCTCATCTTGGTTACCTTATACCACAACATCCTTGTAATGACCACGCAAAACATACCTTATTTATGTGACCAGTGGATTGTTGATTTCTAATTATAGAAGATTTTTTTGACTTAGAAGCATTGGTGCCAACTTTGCATCTAACTAGTTCAAAACTAGGAGGCTCAATCTACTAACGATACGCTGAAGAGTATATAAAGGAAAAAAAAAAAACTCAATATACAAAATGATTTACTAAAAGCATAACATAAATAGTCTTGTGAGTACTTGGACATGGATTCTAAAACTTATGAAAATATGAAGGCTAAATTTTGTTTCTCATTGATGGTCCAACAATTAATACAACTCTCTTATTTACAAACTAAAAGGTTGCAACTACTATTGAATACTTTACAAAATATTAATTAAATCCTGAACCCATGGTACAACACTTGCAATGTGAATGAATATGTTGAATTCCAACATGAAAAGAGATCATTGGATTACCAACCATTAATGTATGCCTTTAACCAATGTGAGACGACCCACGAATGATTTTAATGAGCATTAAGGTAGCTTAGGACATATTTCTAGGTATGGATGAATGTGATAAAGTCGAGTCACCTAAAAAACATTAAAGTTAGGGGACATAATTGTATTCTCATTGTCAACGACAAGAGAACCTATCATTGATGCATGCAAGCCTTAAGGTACTAAAATAACTCTCTAGCCTTGAACCTGTAAAAAGTGTTGATGGCAATGGGTCAAGACTTATTAGCAGGAGGGCCTTAATTTACCCCACATCAGCTAATACAATGACATACAATAATTTGAAAAATTTGTAGATGGCGAACAACATAATGTAGATATTATTGAGATATTTTCCCATTTATATTCAAGCAAATTCCTTGTATAACCATGCTAATATCCTTGTTTTCACAGTTAGACTCATATTTATCTTTACTATTCTATTTATTTATTCTCCTACACTATGCTACTTTACTTGAAAATAAAGCATCTTATTAAGTGTAGGCATGTTTCCAATGAAGCCATATGTGTAACAAGATAACAAACATACTTACACTTGGGTTTGAGAAATATGCTTCAATATAAACCAGAGCATGACATGAGACCAGTTACCTCAAGTGATGTAGTGTCAAGAAACATTTAATAAGAGAGCAACACTCTAGCGTAATGATTATATGGAGTAATTATTTAATATAGTCATGATATTCATGTATCTCTTGCTAATTTATTCTACTCTACACATCCTCTTTTTCCATCCATGTGTATCTTTTCCTACTAGATGATTGGTCATTAGAGTGCATGCTTTACCTAGTGATAGACATGTTAAGAAATCCTCAATCTTAGGGTCTCTGGCTGCTCTTCATTGAATTCGGTCCATGATTCTTCAATCTCCTCAATGGATTGGTAAAGGTGATTAGGAAAGGCCTCTAGATCTTCTTGTAGAGATGGCTCATGGACCTTTTTTTTTCTTTTATCACTTCTAGAGAGGTAGATATGTTCTCAACTAATGCCAAGATTTCTCTTCTTTATAAGTATAGATGTCTTCTTCTACTAGGATTTGAGAAATTTCATGGAGTATCATTCTCCAATAGGTTCTTGAGCATTCTTGTATGTTTCCTTGATAGTTGTTGATCCCTATCTAACACTTGGATTAACACGTGGAGGTTATTATAACACCTTAAAAATAAAAACTTGTTAAAGAAATAAATAAAATATTATAAATGAAAACAATTCCAAAGAAAATATATTATGTACTTGGATGCCCTCATGCTACTAAGAATCTATTATAACCAAGCTTTCTGTTGACATGAGTTAGCTTCTTCCTTTCCATGAATCAAGTAAATGAAAACACATTTTCATAAAAGAAGCACACAATATCAACATGACAAGCACTCATAGAGACTTACTAAAGTGGTATCACATGTTTTTACCTCCTATCTTACCTTCTCACTCCTTCTATTCTTGAGTGTTGGGGAAATCAAGAAAAAAACATTTGCAAGAAAAACTAGACTACTAATTCCCTAACCCTTATAGCTCCTCCCTAACAATGGCACCAAAATGTTAGTGAGATTAATTTATTAATAATTTCAACATAAATTATCAACCATGATTTTGTATACTTCAAGATCCTACACTATATATGTGGAGTTTAGGGCATCAAAAGGATTTCTAGTCTAAAGCTACAAAACAAAAAATAATTCATACATAAAGTAAAAGTAGGAGATATTTTCTATCTGTGGCATGAATATAGGGTCCCTTTATAAATAAATCCCATATCTACCAAAAAAACATTTTAATTCAAGTAGAAAAAGGGAAAAGCAAGAGATATGGTGATCATTGGGTTTGCATACAGAGCCCTTGTTTGAAATGTCATAGCCTTGTGACACTAGTTGAACCAAATAGATAAAAAACTTCAAGGGTTCAATTGATGGCATTTGCTTTTAGTGATCAATTCCATTTTTGCAAATAGAACAAATGTAAACAATAAAGCGTTCAATAATAAAAGTAAATAATTTATTCAACAAACTACCATTTATCTATTAGAATGAAAGAAAAGAAACTAAACAATAGTACATCATGTAAAGGAAAGGAATGGGGAAGGGTGGCTTGAGTTGGTTGGCCTGTCAAACCAGTGCCACATTTTCTACGAAGTTGCAGTATCAAAGTTTATTTACACCACCAATGATCTCAAACCTAATAATGAACATTTTCATGAATCTGTTATCACCAAAAAAAACAAAGGTTTACATTTTGTTTTAGTCATGGCCTTAGATAAGTGTCAAGTCACCCTATGTTTCAATGGGTAGGTGGTAGGTTAGGAGTCTCAAAGGCTTAATTTTTTTCATGTCCAAATAAAGTCTAACATCTTTTTTCTATGTTTCATGAGTCCTATAGTCTTGTTAGAAACTCATAGCTTAAGGCCAATTTGAAAATTTTTGGAATTAGCCCCGAAACCACATTTTCGTAGTGCAGACAGTTAAATTGTCTATTTTGCGCTACAAAAACGCTGCTCTTTTCATAGCGCTTTTCCCTGCACTAGGAAAGCATGAATCTGTTAAAATAGTCTTGTCAAACATCAATCCATTAAAATTAGGTTAAATTTTTCATTATTAGGCGTCAGCTAGGAGTCAACCTTTAAGCATGCCACCACTCCAAACTCATAATTTCAAATTTAGGGTTCATTATGAAAGATAATTTCAAAATTCGAAAAGACTGGCTAGTCTCATCGTTTTAGTTTGCATGCAAACCCTTGAAACATAATTGTTTTCGAACAATAAAATTTGGTAATTGTTCACCAAGGCTTTCCTCATCCATCATTCAGGCGAGGCTAACCACCATTAGGAAGTGAGGCTAATCAATTGAGTTTCAAAAGAGGCCAGTTTTGTCACAGGAATTCACGAGAAAAGATGATAAAGGAGAAGAAATGTCACAGGTCTGGTCATTGCTTGAGAACAGACCCTGAAAGCACTGAGGTTTGAATCATAGACAAAGTAGTTGTAGAATCCTTCAAGGAAGCAGGGTGCTGGACGTTTTGTAAGAAATTACAGGGAGGGCATACCCAGGTGACAAAGGAGTTTGCACTCCATTTTAGTGGCTTAAGTACAAAGGTCAGAATGCTTAATTTGCAAATTTCTCTAGAGGTCATAGCGTTGGTGACATAAATTCCTAGGGGGAAAGAGACATGGTTCAAGAAATTCAGATTCGACATGGAACCATGTAAGGTGTTCCTGAAGCCACAGTTTTCAGAAACCAACCTAACCAAGGTAGTTCCCAAAGACTACGTCAAGGATAGCTATACCAACTTTCTTTTCAACATTCAGTGTTATTTCACCTGTGATGGTAGATATCAAAAGGTTTATTCATATCATTTTAAACTCCTTTTACATTTTACTGGTATGATTTCTCTATATTTGCCTTACTTCTTATTTTGAAGTATAGCTAAGATGGCAGATAAGGTATAGTTAAAATCCCAAGGATGTGAGACTTCCCTGTTTCATCATGGTCTAATTAAATTGATAGTTCTACATGAGCTCAAAAGGGTCGGCAAATATTGGTATTCGTTTTTGTTTGTATGTGACTTTGGAACATAAAAACAAGGTGAAGACACTAGACCTAGGGTTAAAGGGCAAAAACCAGCAAGTCTACAATGTCCAGGGTAAAAAGGTATGTTAAGTTAAAGCCTAGGAAGCAGGTGAAAGAGCAAGTAAGAAAAACCCCAGCAGTCATTCTTGAAACTCCTAAATCTGCCAAGGAAAAGATATCTGAGGTTAGAGGAAAGACACAAGAGCATTCAAGCAACAAACCAGCTGAAAAGAGATTGACTAGAAGCCAAATTACAAAGGAGAAAGGCAAAACAGTGATCTCGGAAGAAGGTTCAAGCTTGAAGGGTGATTTAAATGATATCTTAAAGGCCATTAACATTACAGAATAACCCGGATGCGGGTGTCAACCTGTAAATTAATTGGACATGTGCCATCCACACGCGAAGGACAGCCGGCCACGATACAGGCAAATGGTGTTTGCAGTAAAAGGGAAGGCTTCTGCCCCAAGGACGTTCAATGCCCTTCAATGCGGTCTTGCTCCCAAGAGCTGGCAGAGGGAATTTATAGAATGGAGATGACAATCGATGAGGTTAATTCGTATTTGCAGACGGGGAATTGGGGAGCGGAGAAGAAAGAGCCCGCCGCTCAGCCAAAGAAGGAGGAGGGAGGCTTTGGTGGCAGCGAGCCTTCCCTCAAGACTAATCCCTATACAGTGCAGGCACCCGGCTCTCGGCTTCTACGGAAGGCGTCGACAAGGTTCAGACCAAGGTCAAGTTCCGTGGGAGTGTTGCAGTGCGAAAGAGGGAACCGTCCAGCCAAGGTCATCATCCGCAATTTCGAGGGGGACTGCGTTTCCCTGGAAGCTCGGTTCATTCCTCAGATAGCATTTGAGCACCCTGTTCTTCTCATGGCGCCTCGAACGCGTGCTACTCCCTGCCGTGGGCGAAACTCTGGGCAGAGGGGAAGCTCAGGAGGCAGGGGCAACTATAGTCCCAGGCGCATTTCTCCCCTTGCCCGTGCGTCACCCCCTTCTTTCGAGTTGGAAGACTCAGGATTAGCCATCAGTAACTCGGTTCAGTCAGTGAAATTTAAATTCAAGCGAAGGACCAACAAACCAATTGTAACGGCTCTGGTCACAGCGATTTTTTCAGAAGAAGATGAGGAGGAAGGAAGTTGGAAGGCAGAATCAGAGGAAAAGACGCCTCCTTCCTCGGACAACTCCACGCAGAGGATGGATATGGAGGATAGCTCATACAGCCCTGCTTCTTTGAGCAAGCTGGAAGAATAAAGCACCTTTGGGTACTCTGAGGAGCAGGCAGAGGTGTTAAAAGAAATTGGTAGTTTGAAGGGCAAGGAACCTATGGAAATAACTCAGCCAGCTACCGAAGTTCAGCCAACAATGCCAGTCACCAAGCACGCTTCTCCTCAGAGTCACGCCTAGGACAAGGAACCTGATGATTCCTATGCTAATATCCTATACCTCAAGTTGCCTCCAGGAATCCTACGGCCTGAAGATATCTCGGACGAGATGGAGGTGACATGGGAGCGTGATCCAGAGAAAGAAGCCGAACAACGCCAGAAGAATCTCAAGTAGTGTTCGTAGTTCTGTGGGTGCGCCGCCGGCTCTGGGTGTAAGGAGCTTTTTTTGATGTTTTAGCTATGTCTATGCATCATTTCAGTTTTGGTTTTTTGGTTCATCCATATCCATTGAGCGACAGAGGCACCAAGCCTCGGGGTTGGCAGTACTCTCAGAATGGCTGCACACAGCCTCTGTTCCTTCTGAAATGTTTTGTACTCCCTAGGAACATCAAGTCTGTACTGTTCTCTTTCTTTGTTTTAAAATCTCTCACTGTAGATGTTACTTTGTCTTCTGTCTTTTACAAGCAGAGTAACAGTGCTTCTCTGAACAGTTTTGAAAGAGAGTTGCCCATTCACTCTCAGAGGTTAAAACCTCTTGTAAATATTTTTCCATTTTCTTTAATATAATTAGTTTAGTCTTTGCCCCAAAAAAAAAAAACATTACAGAATCCCCTTTGGTGCAGGAATATGTGACAAAATTTGATCAAAGGAAGTCAAAGAAACTGGAATTTGAGGATGATATTACAACTTTTGTTTTTAAACCTATAAAGCCCTTAACCAGGCAATCCAAGAAGATGCAAGAGTCCAATGTTGAATTGGAGAGAATAGAAGAAGCCTTTGCTGTTTAAGAATAGTTGACAGACTTATGATCTCCAAGACCTAAAGGAGACAAAAACATAGTTCCTACCACCCAAACAGAAAAAGCCAGTTATGAAGTTATGGAAGAAAGGTTAAAAGTTTCCAACAATAAAATTGCTAAACTAAGAGTGAGAGCAAGAGAGAATGCTGCTAAAGGGACAAATTTCAAAAATATGAAGGCTCTCTGGGAGGCTGAAAAGTTGTCCAAACCAGAAATAGTTTCAAATGAAAATAAATACTTTACCTGGACTGTTCCTGCAATCAAAGAAGCCATATTTGTAAGGAAAGTTAATACTCAGCTCAAAGATACAAATAGAAGATTGAAGAGGCAAATTGAAGATCTGGAAATACAACTAACCAAATCTGAAAAAGGGTCTACAACAATAATGAAATAGGGTGTTGAAAAGAGGCAGTGAAGGAGACATATTAAAACAATTTTGGCACACAAGAAGAATTTTGGCATATAAAGGAAGAATAGTTGTGAATAAGAAAATCTATATGGGTAAGTGATTTTGATTTTTGGTTGATCATATCAATCTTCTTGGAATTTTTAAAAAATTCCCAAACTACAGATTTTTGAAGGCCGTGTTGAAAAAAGAACATACACAATGATCATTTAGCACTTATGGATGCTTTCTGGAGGTAAGGTAATTTTGAGGTTGTTGGTAGACATGGGATCAGGTATGAACTCTCATATGGTAGTGGTGTAGATAACAAAGCTTCAAGGAGTATTTCATAGGTAATATGAAGGTTGTGCTACGAAAACAGAGTATTTTCGTAGCATAGTCATGTTTCATCCTTTACACCATATGCTCGGGGTTTCCTTTTTGAACAGGTGGAAAATGATGTTTCAATAGATTATTAATGCATGCCACATATAAACTAGCAAAAAATTGTTTGAAGATAAGCACAAAGCGTTAAGAGCCTTAAAAGGAGGAACTCTGTCTCCTAGTTTTCAGGACAGTTAGGGCATAACTCAATAGATTTTGCAACAACACTATGGACATCATCAAACTTGAAGACATGGCTAGAAGCTGATTAAAGAATGTATTGAAGACCCAAATAAGGTTGTTGAAAGCATGTTTTAGGAGTTTTACTCCTATTTGTATTAGGACTCTTAAAGACAACTAGTTGTTAATTAAATAGTTTGTTTTGTGAATGGATACGTGTCTAAGTTAGGAATTCGAATTCCTTTAAAGGTGGATTATAGTATCCAAGGATGTAAAACTCTATATCAAGCTTCATAATTGAATTCCTCAGGGTTGGTAATTTCATTAGCAAAGGGAAAGTTGTGTTATTGTAAGTAACTGTGGTTTTTATACTTAATACAGAGATCAGTTTGACTACTCAAGATTCACAAGAAGTTTATGTGTTTGATGCTCTTATGACCTTGTTCAATTACTTATTTGTAATGGTATGAGCTTGTGATACTTAGAATTCATTGGAAAATGCTCGAACTTCCTTCACATGCTTGTAAACTATGTTGTTTCATTGTGTTACTATTTTATTTATAAACCTAAACACTAAGTGCCTTGACTTCCATGTTTTTCTGATCATGTTGTTTTTTTAAAGATCATCTTGAGTCCATGGCCCAATAGATATTTCCTAATCTTTGATTCAACTAGTCAACTATTTATACATCTGTCCATTTGTTCCTAGAGTTAGCCATCTAATCATTAATAAAAAATCTTAAACCTATTGAGAGAGCCCTCTCAGGTTGAGGAAGCTAAGCCTCAACCAAAAGCTTGGTTTGAAAGAGTTACTCAGAGTCTACTTGATCAATAGCCTATCAAGGTCAGATTTTGTGATAAAAAAATCCAATAATGACTTTATATTTACATAATTGCCATCAACATTTTCTAAATGATCAGGATTTGAACTACAGAGATTTTGTAGCCTCTTTGCATTCTACTATATTATAGATATACATATATCCTCACCATAATAATAAAAATATAAGAACCCATCCAAACCTACTCTCTACCCATATATTTATGCAAAATAGAGATGGGAAGAAATTGGAACTAATTTCCCCAAGTTTGTGGTAAAATACAAAAAAGATAAGATAATATGAGAGACAAAAAGATTGGAAGAAAAGGATTTAAGACATAATTTATATTCTTACATTATCACATTGTGTTACATTTTCCAATGATATAAATATATAATACAATTATGAAAACACCTCAATTTCCCTCACCTTGACACCTCATAAAGAGGTAAAGTAGGAAAAGATAAAATAAGATCTAGAAACACCCTTGGGATAACAACTATATGTAAAGATGTGAAATACATAAATGTGGTATACTAGGAATTCATGATTTTATATGAGAAAGACATTAACATTCTCCCAATCAACCATAAGTTCATGAAATAATATTAATGCAGGAGCATCTGGACTTAGCCAACAATGTGAAATATTGTTCACATTTTGTGGCTAAACAAGTTGAATTTCATTGACCTGATTGGTCAAAAGTTAGTTTTACTGAGAGGATTGAGTAGAGTGGGAGCCTAGAATTAGCATGTGGATTTCTGTTGAAACTGAGGTCTTCTCATATGTGTAATCAGGCCCAAGGCTGAGACTCTATAACTCTTTTATTATGAATAAATTGTTGATGTGCACGTGATTACATATACAGCTGTGGAAATCCTTGAGTGCTTTGGTTTCTTTGTATTCAGGCAGAGCGTTATTTCCTTTGTTTTTCTATGTTTATGCCTAAATCACAGAATGAATAGAAGTCAGAGGATTTTTATATAATTCTTATTGTTTGATCCGCTTTAATCCTGACTGTTGTATCACCGATATGGGGTCGGTGGAGTTTATTACATCGTTTTGGTCCCGCAAGCAAAAACCCTGACTTACACTAAAAATCGGCGCAAAATAGATATTGGATCAAAGTCCGGACGTGAAATATTATTGATGGGAGCCTATACCTTATCAGGTCTGAAAGACTGATCAGATCGGCTCTTTGAAGTGCAAGGAGTCTAGACAGTGGGCATTGCGATTTGTGATCAGCTGATTCAATCGTGGTCATTATATCATGAAATAATCACAACCGTTGGATCATGAAAGCGGTCGCATTACATTGAATGGTATTTCGGGTGCCTTAAAGGTTGTAAGTTGTTTTGAAGGGTCGACATCCGATCCTATTGAACCTTTGACATGGAGCTGCAGAGGAGAGATAAAAACAGCTTATCGGCTGATTAATCCCCGGCTTATTGTCTCACCTGAAATCTACGCCAGCCGTCAGATCTCATAGATCCAGATCGACAATCACAAAGGATTAGCATGTTGACTTTTGGTGTATGATGAGTGCACCGATTTAAAGAGGTAAATTTCATCATTTTTGGCGGTTTTCAAAGGAATTCCGATATAAAAGGTAAAAGGTCAAGTTATATTTAAAAGGGGACTACAGGGTGATTATTGGGGTTTTCCTGAGTTTCTTCTTCTGCCTGTGTCATTTGTGGTATCAGAGCAAAAGCTAAGGTTGATTGCAACAAAAATTCTGCCAAGGAGAGGAGCTAGGATTGGTCAAGGAAGACCTAAAGCAAATGCAGTTCTACTGGAAGAGATCCGGAGTTTTCACACGAGAATGGAAACAATTGAGACTGCTTAGAGAAGAATACCTAATGAAGGAGCTAACAGTGCTAAAGAAGAATCTTCTAAAGAAGAAGAATAGGAGGACAATGAAACTACCAGAGCTATCAAGATGGTGGTGAAAGTAGGAGGAAAAGCAAAGATGGAAATTCCTATGTATGAAGGGAGTCTCAATACAGAGGAGCCAATGGATTGGATCAATTCATTAGACAAATAGTTTGACTATGAAGAGGAAATTGATGACAAAAATAAGGTGAAATTTGCAGTTACCAGATTGAAGGGTCATGCAACGATTTGGTGGGATGAACTACAGACATCCAGAGTGAGGAAAGGAAAGTCCAAGATCAAGCATTGGGACAAAATGGTAAGTAAAATGAAAGCCAAATTTATGCCTAAAGACTATCAGTTAAATCTTTTTAAACAATTGCAGAATTTAAGGCAAAAAGGAATGTATGTTAAGGAATACATAGAAGAGTTTTATAGATTGAGTATTAGAGAAGGACATGTAGAAGATGACATGGATAAGGTAGCTAGATATATAAATGGCTTAAGGTATGACATCTAGGATGAGATTAGCTTGTTGAGTCTAAAGACTATTGAAGATGCATATCAAGTAGGTTTGAAGGCAGAAGAGAAGACGTTGAGAAAACAGGCTCAGAGGAATAGAGGAAGAAGCTCAGTAAGAGGTAGAGGAACTACCAGACCAAGGGGACAACAACACGAGGATGAAGTAGGAAGCTCAAGTAGTAGACCACCATAGAGGGGAGAATTTAATAGATGAATATTTACACCCAGAGGAAGAGGTCGAGGAAGAGATGTTTGGTGTTATACATGTGGAGAATGGGGACATATGTAATGGGACTATCCTCATAATAAACCAACAAGTCAGAGGAATGCAAATGTGGCTGAGGCTAAGCCAGAACCACCTCTACTTATGGAAAAGGAAGAACCCCCTAAAGTAGGATAATCCCTATTATTGAGAAGGACCTTGCTTAAGACAGAGAAGGAGATTGAAGAACTAGCTCAGAGGAAGAGTTTGTTCAAAACTACATGCAAATCTAAAGGTAAGTGTTGTAAAGTGATAATTGACAGTGGAAGCACTGATAACCTTGTTTCTACGGAGATGGTGGACAAGTTAGAGTTGGTAAAGACAATACACCCTACTCCTTACAGAGTGTCATGGTTACAGAAGGGACATCAGATTATTGTGACATTACAATGCAAGGTTGAGATACAAATTGGTACGTATAAAGATGTGATATTATGTGATGTAATTCCCATGGATGTATGTCATGTATTACTGGGAAGACCATCACAATTTTATCGAAAAATTATTCATGATGGGAGGAGAAACACTTATACTCTAGAGAAGGATGGGACTAAGCATACATTGTTTCCATTAAAGGATGAAGCTGACAAAGAAGCACCTGAAAACAGTGTCATGCTAATGAGTGGGAAGGAGTTGTTACAAGAGGTTAAAAAGGGTGAAGAAATGCTTTTTGCTGTCACAGGGAGACACCTAAGGTAATTTTGACTTCCACAAACTTAGATGATTTACCTAAAGAAATCAAAACATTGTTGAATGATTTTGCTGATATTGTTGTCGATGAGTTATCAAATGCATTGCCACCGATTAGGAGTATTAGTCATCATATTGATCTAATACTAGGAGCAAGTTTGCCAAATAAAACAGCATACATATTAACTCCTTAAGAGAATGCAGAAGTTGGAAGAAAAGTGCAAGAGCTGATGGATAAGGGGCTAATCAGAAAAAATCTTAGTCCATGTGTTGTAGCAACAGTACCAAGTCCAAATAAAGGATGGGAATGGCGTATGTGCACAGATTCAGAGCCATAAACAAGATCACAATTAGGTACATATTTCCTTTGCCATGCATGGATGATTTAATGGATTGTTTGATTGGATCAAAATATTTTACTAAAATAGACTTGAAGAGTGGATATCATCAAATAAGAATTTGATTAGGCGATGAATGGAAGACTGCATTTAAAACAAACAGTGGGTTGTATGAGTGGTTAGTGATGCCTTTTGGACTCACTGATGCACCTAGCACATTCATGAGATTAATGAATGAAGTCTTGAAGGAGTATGCAGGAAAGTTTGTTATTGTTTATCTTGATGATATTCTAGTTTTTAGTAAAAGTAAAGAAGAACATTTAGAGCATTTTAAGTTGGTTCTAAGAACTCTGCAGAAAGATAAACTACTGATAAACCTGAAGAAATGTAGTTTCATGAAGGAAGAATTGATTTACTTTGGATTTGTAGTTTCTAAAGAAGGATTGAAAATGGATCGAGAGAAAGTCTGAGCGATTGGAATTGGCCTATTCCCAGAAATATATTCGAGGTAAGGAGCTTCCATGGTATTGAAAGTTTTTGCAGAAAGTTTATCAAAGGCTTTAGTCAGATTTGTGCACCAATTCTTGAAACAATTAAGGAGATCAATCAGCCATTCAAGTGGACAGAAGAAGCAGTCAGAAATTTTAAATTGTTGAAGAAGAAAATCATAGAGGAACCAATTTTAGCTTTGCCTGATTTTGAAAAAGTATTTCAAGTTGAAACAAATGCTAGTGGAGTTGCAGTTGGCATAGTTCTAAGTCAAGAACAAAGATCGATAGCATACTTTAGTGAGAAATTGAATGAAGAAAAGAAGAAATATTCTTCTTATGATAAAGAGTTTTATGCTATTGTACAAGCCTTGAAGAAATGGAGACATTATTTGCTGCCAAGGGAATTCATATTGTATTCAGACAATCATGCCTTACAATTCATCAATAACTAGCCGAAATTGAACCAGAAACATGTCAAGTGGGTAGAATTTTTGCAAAGATTTACTTTTGTGATAAAACATAAGAGTGGTAAGTCAAATAAAGTTGCTGATGCATTAAGCAGGGTATGTTTTATTCTGCAAGAATTCAAAGTAGGTGTTGTAGGATTTGAAGAAATGGTTGAAATGTACAAAGATGATGCAGATTTTAAAGATATCTATGCAACAACTCAAAATCCAATAGTTCATAACAGAAGTCAGTGGATGGACTATCTCATTCGAGGAGGCTTATTGTTTAAAAGCAATAAGTTGTGTATTCCCAAATGTTCTATGAGGGAAAACATAATAAAGGAGAAGCATAGTGGAGGATTATCTAGTCACTTTGGACAAGATAAAACCTTTGCTTAGGTGAATGCTTTTTATTATTGGCCAAAAATGTAGACCGATGTTAAGAAATTTGTTGAGAAGTGCAGGATATGTCAGCATGCTAAAGGAAGGAGCCATAATACAGGATTGTACTAGCCATTGCCAATACCAGACTGACCATGGGATGCAGTTAGCATGGATTTTGTTTTGTGCTTACCTAAAACTCAAAGGTGGAATGATTCTATTTATGTTGTAGTAGATCAATTTTCCAAGATGGCACATTTTGTTGCTTGTAATATGATCAGTGATGCAACACATATAGCTAATCTATTTTTTTCAGAAATTGTAAGATTACATGGATTGCTTATAAGTATTGTGTCTGATAGAGATACAAAGTTTGTAGGGCATTTTTGGAGAAATCTTTGGAAGAAATTGGGAGCTAAGATCAATTTTAGTTCAGCATACCATCCTCAAACATATGGACAAACCGAAGTAGTAAACAGGGGCATGGGAGACATATTGAGAAGTTTAGTGTATCAAAATCCTAAGCAGTGGGATTTAGCACTAGCTCAAGCTGAATTTTCTTATAACGATACTCCAAACCGAAGTACTGGAATGAGTCCATTTCAAATTGTTTTTGGAATGGATCCAAGAAGTGTATATGAGCTCAAGAATCTGGGGAAATAGGAGATCAGAAGTGCAAAAACTAAAGAGTTTGCAGAACAGATGCAGAGACTACAGGAAGATGTCAAAGGCAGATTGCAAGAAAGCAGCAACAAATACAAAGACAGGGTAGATATGAAAAGAAAAGAGAAGGAATTCTCGGTGGAAGATTTAGTGATGGTGTATTTGAGAAAATAAATATTTCCCGCTATGACTTAAAATAAACTGGAAATGAAAAAGATAGGACCATGTAGAATTAAAAGAAAATTTTCAAGTAATGCTTATGAAATTGAGTTGCCATAAGGGATTGGAATATCACCTATCTTCAATGTTGCAAAATTGTATCCATACAAAGAGGTAGAGACAGAGCTATAGGAGGAAACTACAGGAGATGAAGTTCAAACTGTGAACTGGGAAGAACAAATGCCAAATAGAGTTAAGAAAGAAGTGGAAGTTGTTTTGGAGAAAAGAGTATCCAAAAGAACCAGAGGATAGACTTATTTTCAATATCTAGTCAAATGGAAAGGACAACAAGTGGAGGATGCTAGCTGGTTGACAAAAGAAGAGTTGCAGAAGTATGGAGTAAGTCCTGAAAGTTTGAAGGATGATTCATTCTTCCTGGGGAGTTTGATGCAGGAGCATCTGACTTAGGCAGCAATGTGAAAGATTGTTCACATGTTGTGGCTAAACAAGTTGAATTTCATTCACCTGATTGGTCAAAAGTCAGTTTTACTGAGAGGATTGAGGATAGGATTGAGTAGAGCGCAAGCCTAGAGTTAGCATGTGGATTTCTATTGAAACAGAGGTCTTTTCATATGTGTAATCAGGCCCAAGGCCGAGACTATGTAACTCTTTTATTATGAATAAATTGTTGCTCTGCGCGTGAGTACATATATAGTTGTGTAATTCCTTGAGTAATTTGTTTTCTTTATATTCGGGCAGAGTGTTATTTCCTTTGTTTTTCTATGTTTATGCCTAAATCACACAATGAACAAAAGTCGAAGGCTTTTTATATAAATCTTATTGTTTGATCCGCTTTAATCCTAACCGTTGGATCACCAACATCAGGCCAGTAGAGTTTATTACATCGTTTTGGTCCCACAAGGGGAACCCCAACTTACACTAAAAATCGGAATAAAACAGAGATCAGATCCAAGTCCAGATGTGAAATATTATTAAAGGGAGCCTATATCTTATCAGGTCCGAAAGGCTTATCAGATTGGTGCTTTGAAGTGCAAGGAGTCTAGATAGTGGGCATTGTGATTTGTGATCGACCGATTCAATTGTAGCCATTAGATCGTGAACTAATCGCAATCGTTGGATCACAAAAGCAATCACACTACAGTGAATGGTATTTTGGGTGCCTTAAAGGTTGTAAATTGCTTTAAAGGGTTGAGACCCGATCCCATTGAACCTTTGACACGTAGCCGCGAAGGAGAGATAAAAACCGTTCATCAGGTGGTTAACCCTCGGCTTGTTGTCTCACCCAAAATTTCCGACAACAGTCAGATCTCATAGATTGAGATCGACAGTCACAAAGGATCAGCGTGTTGACTCTCGGCGTATGACGAGCGTGCCAATTTAAAAAGGTAAATATCATTATTTTTGCTTATTTTCAAAGGAATTCCAATATAAAAGGGAAAAGGTAGGGTTACATTTAAAAGGGGACCATGGGGTGATTATTGGGGTTTTCATGAGTTTCTGCTTCCGCCTACATCAAATACAAATAATTCAACATAAATTGGTACTATATCCAAGTCTTCTTCTTGAAACCCTAATTTTAGCCTGAGTGAAGAATTACCTAAAAACCGCAAAAAACAGATGTAAAGAATCCTAATTTGAAGAGATTGAACAAAGAAAAGTAAATAAAATTCAAGTCAGACACATCCCTAAAAATGTTTGATAACTTAATCTAATGTCAATTTTCAATGCAGAAGGATCCATTTATCCTTTTCTAGGTCAAATGACCTTCCAAATGAACAACAATGTCCACAATTTTCTCTCAATCAGTATCTCTATCATTTATATCCAATGTATTATTCAAATGAAAAATATCAAACGATAGTTCCTCTCAAATATGTTTTCCCATCTAGAAAATTTTAATTGTGTTATCAAAACTTTCAATATAAAAACCATATTCGATTTTTTATCGTCAATTGAATTTCAAATTCATCACCAATTCCCCCTTTTTTTGGTTGAAAGGAGAGACCACAAGAATTTTTTATTTGATGTTTCACCATCTTCATTTGAATTTCAAACCCCCCCCCAAGATGTAGGAAATCTTCACCATTGTACTCCCCCTTTCATGCACATGAGATTACCACTTCTTTTCACTCTCATCTACAATATTTTTCTTTAATCGAGATTGAATTATTCAATAAAATTGATGTAGTCACTTGGATGTGGATGACCACTTCCAAGGATCAATCCATTCATATCAGTCTTCAATCTTGCATGTTTTTCTCTTTTGGAGCATCTCCTTGACAAATTATTCTTCTTACTATAATGATGACAAGGATGGATATCAAAACAATGATCTCCAATGTGCCTAGTATGATTGCAATGACGTATTTTATATTTATGCTCATTATTCTAAATGATTCTTTATCCAAATATCCACCACTAACAAACTTCATTGATTTTGAATAATCTAGAATATGCAAGTTGTTTTCATATTTTTCATATCCTAACCCATGTGGATTTTTGTTGGACCATATTTTTTCCAAATGTCTAATAATTCACTTACAAAGAGAAAGTGGATCTTAATCATGTACAAATTAATCAACCTCTACACTTGAAGTTGTTTCACTAAGTGAATCATGAGTGGTATGTTGAAATGAATCATCAACATCATCATTATCATAAAAAAGAGGGTTATTATGAACCATTACTAGTTATAAATGTTGAAGATTATTTTGTTGAAGTTCATCTTGAAGAAACTAAATTTTATTTTGAAGAACATCAAATTGAGATTTATTTACTTGCAAAAAACTTACCACTGAATGGAAAGTACTTTTTGGCATGATTACTGTTTTATGTTTAGCCGTGATTATCAAAGTAGTCAATAAAACTAACAATTTCATACTTCGCTCCATTTGAATTCGCTCACTTGATCTCTTGAGCTTGCTCACCTATATTTCAGGTTTGCTTCATTTTTGCTTCAACATGATCGCGTGTTAGATACCACTGAAAATGCATCCAAACTAGTGATTTGCACAATGGTTCTTGAGTTTCAACCAGTCAACCTATAAAATTTGACTCAAGTATTGTAATATGGTCTTAATCAATTTATGGGTGTTGGGTTCAACCGAATGTGCACCCAATAATTCCAATTCAACTTGATTTTGAAACTTACATGGAAGCTATTGAAATTTAGATAAAAAAATAGAAGAATTTGAATTCATGTTGGTGTCATCGAAGATAAAAAATAGAAGAATTTGAATTGATGTTGGTGTCATCGAATGTTGATGTGGATGAAAACTTAAATGCTTGAATATGAATGACAACTTGACTATGGTCTTCATAGCTACCCAATTGCAATTTTTATTTATTTATTTTTACTTAAATCACATTAAACGTGTCCCTTTATTTCATTATATTTCTTTGGTTGTAGGGGTGTAATGATCCTTATATGCTTTTACTTGTAACGTAAAGTAATTATTAGGAAAAAAAATGCATCAAAAATCCACTGAAACACACAAAATTCCTTTTATCCCCCTAATCAAATTTCAGGCCTCATCAAGAACATAACACCACCAAAAAATTAAATTTACTATGGTCATTACATTCTAGCTAGTATTTCATCACCTCAACAATAACAACAATAAAATTCACATCCAATAGTGGTTTTACGATAGACAACATTTCTTGAAAATTCCTTCACACCACTGTAAACTAGACTTTACATAGCTTCACAATATTTTCTTAAAATTGTATACACGAAGAAAAATTCTCTTATTTTAGTCTTTAGAAATATCATTTTCTCTAAATTCATAAGCATTTAAAGACCTAAAACCCCCTTTTATAGAGTAACTTCAACTAGGAAAACACATGGCATATTGAAAAGACTTGGTATAGCTTTTTTATAAAGATTAGGATGGTAAGAAGTTTGCAATTCACCTTTCATAGATACACCCTTAATGAAATTCTTGATTTATCATAAGCAGATAGGGCCACTATGATTCAGAAGGAACAAGTTATTGGAAAAGGCCAAAAATATGTTACAAGGAATCAAATAAAAAACCCAAATTTAACTCAAATACGTACTCTAAAGAACCTTTTTCATCAAAACTTCTCTTCTGGATTCTCAAAACGAAATGTGAACCTGATATAAAGTCCTACTAGTGAATGCAACTAACACTAACCAAAACAAAGAGATAACAATCATATAGTGGGTAATAGGTATATAATTCCACAATACTGTAAACTACAAACTTAGTCTATATCATGTAGTGGTAATAAGTCATGATGAATTACAATTCCATCATCTAGAAATACAAATTTATGATGGTTGGGAAAAAAGCTCTGGAAGATAGATATGCAAATTGTTCAGGATTGACATAGACTTTAGGTTATGAGATAATGGTTTTGAAGAAACAGTTTTTGGTGAATCACTACAAAGAACTTGGTAATCCTTTTATTATAAATTGTATCCCTTCAACTTTCAGGTCTATGCGTTATTCAATAACCATACAAAATGTTATAAATTTATCCTCTGGTTTTGGATGCTATAAGTACAAACAATTCCTAATCCATAATCTATTATAGATATTATGAACTATATTATAGAACTAATAAGAAATCTATTCTCTTTCCATCTTTCCTCATGAATTCTACTTAAATTAAATGGTGAGTATCTATAATCATGCATACAAAAGGTTTAGAGTTTGATTTCACATAAAAATAAATGTTCAAAACTTACAAACTAGTGATATTAGAATAAATTGTGACACAAGGAGTCTTGTTTGAGTTCCTTTACCAAGGATGCTTCCAATTTGAGGTTGAAAATCCATGAAATTCCTACAATAGAACCAAAGCATAATACACACACAAGAATATGACCAATGAAAGTCATTGATTCATCTTTGTTTTATGTACTTCTTCGCCACGATGCTCAATTTTAAAAACAAACTTAAAAATTTATATCAGTTCAGTTCTAAACCATACCTATCATTCTTTGACTCAATAATACAACTCTCTTTAGCATTTGACTCTTCACATGGTTCATTTCACCCCTAAGCTCTCAATCAACTTACTACTTACAATGCCCTTTTGTCTTGCAACATTCCCATCCTCAAAGAATAAGTGAATGAATGAATTCTTCTTATCTCCATTTTTC
The DNA here is from genome assembly GCA_000404065.3 of Pinus taeda. Taxonomy (NCBI): domain Eukaryota; kingdom Viridiplantae; phylum Streptophyta; class Pinopsida; order Pinales; family Pinaceae; genus Pinus; species Pinus taeda. The sequence continues at coordinate 39,906 of APFE030737325.1, forward strand.
ATCATTAAATAAAACCAGTTATTCTAAAAATGGTGAGGGGATTGAAAAGGAATCCACATGTTCACAATACATGTGCCATCATGTCAACTTTATTCTTTTTATTTTATATATTTTTATTTAGTATTTTCTTTTCATCGTTATTCGTTGTTTTATTCATTATTATATTAATTATTTAAATTATTATTATTGGTAGTACTATTATTATTCCCAGGCATTACATACTCCCCTTCTTTACATAACTTTGCCTCGAAGTTAAGTTTATTCATTTACTATTTTATTCATTTATTTATTACCCCATGCTTTCGTAACACCCTATATTGAACTAGTATACTAGCAGGCATCTAAAGTTACCTCAAAACACTAGGGAAATACCGCAAAATCTCAAGCCTTTTTCCTAGCATTCAGAACAACATATAGCCTCATCAATTTATACCATAGCCCCAAGACTGACCCCAGGGCTTAGACCTCATCTTCCCCAAGGAAGGAATCTAGTCCTAATACTCAATGAATCTAGGCATCTTGCAAGGTTGGCCTATATCCCTCCACAACTCATTTTGGTGCACATCCCCAAGCATCGAAGTCTTCACCCCCCCTCGATACTTTCACATTCCAGTCCTATATGAGGAACTAAGTCTCTGTAATATGGTAGTGTTGATTTATTATATCTCCAACCTATATGTTTTACACATTCTCCCTCGTAGGTATGAGTTCCCATGATATCATCAAATAAACTGACCCTCTTGGCCCATATGTGGATTTTATGTCAATAACCATATCTCAACATGCAACCAATGCATTAGTTGTAGCATCATAATATCATAAAAAATAATCCACATTCCAACTCTTACATAACATCATGAGAACATAACATCATTGTTATCATAATATTCCAAATAGTATAATTATATGCTCATCCATGTCATAAAATATGCCTGCAATTACCACATATTTCACATAATCATAAGTCATAACATCAACATGCTTTCATCAAATATATATCATGGAATCACGGAACCTCATGTCAACATAAACTCAACCATATCATCATAAATAAAAGAATCATCTCTCTCTCTCTCTCTCTCTCTCTCTCTCTCTCTCTCTCTCTCTCCCTTTGTCTCTGTTTTCTCCTTGCTCTCTTGGTTCTCCCGCTTCTCTGTCTCCTGCTCTCTCTCTCTTCCCTCTCTCTTCCCTCCCTCCTCTCTCTGCTCTCCCTCTTCCTCTCTCCTCTCTCTCTCTCCCTCTCTCTCTCCCTCTCTTCTCTCCCTCCCTCTTTCTCTCTCCCTCTCCCTCTCTCCCCTCTCTCGTCTCCCTCTCCCCTCCCTCCTCTCTCTCTCTTCTCTCTCCCTCTGCCCTCCACCTCCCTCATCTCTCTCTCCCTCTTCTCTCTCTCCCCTCTCTCTCTCCCTCCTCTCTCTCCCTCTCCCTCCCCCCCCCCCCCCCCCCCCCCCCCCCTCCCTTCTCTCTCTCTCCCCCTCTCCCTCTCCCCTCTCTCTCCCCCCTCCTTCTCTCTCTCTCCTTCTCTCTCTTCCCTCTCCCTCTCTCCCTCTGGTCTCTTCCCTCTTCTCCCTCCCTCTCTCTCTCTCTATCTCTCTCTCTCTCTCTCTCTCTCTCTCTCCCTCCTTCTCTCCCCTTCCCTCTCTCTCTCTCCCTCCCTCTCTCTCTCTCCCTCTCCCTCCCTCTCCTCTCTCTCTCTCTCTCTCTCTCTCCTCTCTCTCTCTCTCTCTCTCTCTACAATTATTATCATGTTTCATCAACAAAAGTAAATTTTGTTTCCTCAATAATCAATCAATACCAACTATGAACAAGATTATTCAACATCCATCTTCATGATTCATCAACAAAAGTAAATTTTGTTTCCTCAATAATCAATCAATACCAACTATGAACAAGATTATTCAACATCCATCTTCATGATTCATCAACAAAATTAAATTTTGTTTCCTCAATAATCAATCAATACCAACTATGAAAAATATTATTCAACATCCATCTAGGATCTAGGCTACCTCACCATTACTATTAGTGTCATTTTTTCATTAAGACACCAATTACTTTTCAAAAATCATTTACAATTCTTTCAACTAGGAGGCTGAAAATTTAGATAGTAAGTATAATCATTCTAGTACATCATTAAACTTTAGATGAACTTCATCATCTTCAACCCTAATCTCTAGTTATGTAATCCTCCCAACCTAGATAAATTTGGTGAAATCCAATGAAGTTTGATGTAGTCCAACATAAGCTATTATTGGCTTTAACAACATGTGCTAAATCGTTGTATCAAGATTTAAATTCTCGACATTGGATTTATTTTGATCATAATGCATGGTTCTTACATAACTTTACATGTTTTCCTTTTCCATTCCATACCACTATACCCAAGATCATGTAGGTACTAGGTTGCCATTGTTTAAGATAAAATTTTTCTCTCAATAATATTTACTTGTCTACTCCAATTACATAACTTGTCATGGGTACAAAATCTTATTACTCTCCATACTAGGTCTTTACTCATCATATCTAAAATTAAACCTATCACATCCTCTTTTTCCTTTTCCAATTATCATTATTGAATATTAAACCTTTAATCATTTTCCCCAATTTATCATTTTTCATTCTTGGGAAATTACAAGTATTCATAACTTCCCATATTAACACTTTACAAGTATATAAGTCATTAAGATGACCCTTTCTAATTGTAATTCATGCTATTCAATCCATTAATCAATATTGAGAGAGACACCCCTTCTCACATTAGAGTTTCATTTTATCAATTTTATTATGCATTCCCCATGTTTATGTTTTCTTTGAAAATTTCGATTAACACACCTCCCTAGTTTATTCTTCTTGTAGTATTCTTATATTCTTCCTCTCATATCACGGTGTTCCAAATTTACACATTCCAATAAACAACAAAATCATTACAATGTAAGGATTACTTTGGATCTACAATAACTTGGACATGGAATCTTCCTTTTGGAATAATAATACATTAATGAGTTTCTTCGGGAAGTGCAATTCCCTTTCATTATTTTCTCCACTTCGCTATTAAATTGCTTGTTTCTTCTTGTAGTTAAGTAAGTAATGAGATATGGTTCCAATCCTTGGATCATATTTTTAATTAAAGTGTGACCATGAAAATATAGATTTAATAGTCTAAAGTTCATTTCAACACATCCACTCTCAATCATAATTTCATGGAAAACTTGCCAGTATTAACTATTTATTTTATTAGTAGTTATTGAGTTGCCAGTATTGGAAATCCTTGCATAACATATTTATATTACTAAGTAATATTAATGAAACATCAAACAACTGCAACAAATATAAGATTAAAAACTAACCATAATGCTAATAATAATAAAGGGAAAACAATAATATTGAGTCTAGACAACAATAATCAACGCACTTCATGCATTCCAAAGTAATGAGATAAACATACCAATCAATATACTCCATACTTCTAGACTAAAAAGGTAATGCCTCATACCTTTTAAACTAACACAACAAAAGTTAGTTTTATTATATATATATATATATATATATATTAATATATATATATACACCTTACTCATATTCCTAATAAAAAAAAATATATTAATATTATGTCAATTGATAATGATTCATAACCACTTCAATTACAACAAAATAAATAAACAAATGTACATTATAACATCTAATAGAAACTAATTACATTTTATCATATTATCATTTAATCATTTTTAAAACTATAAACTACAATAGTCGATAATATTAATTATTTTTTTTCTTTGTAAACTATTATTATTAATAAAAATATATGAAAACTTAAGTGAAAGAAATTAAGACAAATTTGACAGAAAAGTTCCTTAGATTACAAATTGAGGATTCTTGGTACAACGAGGTTAGCAAGAGTTTAAGGGAAGATCATATGATGAGTCCAAATTATGAGAGGTATTATTTTTTATATAGTAATGGATTACTACTATTTGTAGCCAAAGTATCATCATTTTCATTCATTCATTCATTACCCTTTTTATGAGGTTTCTTCATGAATATGTTGCAATAAGGCTAAGAATGCTAAAGTAATGAATTTTCATTATTTTCATCTATTTTTTAAATGAATTAGAGAGATTTATGCTTTATTTTACTAATGACAAGTATGCATATCTCTTGTAGCACCTATGCAATTCCAATAATCAGTGTCCAAGGTTGGCATATCTATGAAATCAAGGAAGTGGGTAGGCTACCTACCATTGGTGGAGTTTGTGTATAAAAATGGTTATCAAGATTCATTGGGAATGATTCCATTTGATGAAATATATGATGGAAAATGAAATAATCCTATCAACTAGGATGATCTAGGGAATAGAGTACTCCTTGTACTAGACAGGTTAAAAGAAATAGGAAAGGAGATGATAAAAAAAAAGTTAAAGACAACTAAGGATACAAAAAATAGTTATGTAGACTAGAAGAGAATACATAAATGTTTTCAAGTAAGAGACCATGTCTATCTTTGCATTAAGACAAGGAGAAAATAATTAAAAGTGGGCTTATGTGCCAAGTTAGCACCCAAATAATACAGACCATTTTAGATCTTGCAAAGAGTTGGACCATTGGCTTATTGATTGGCCCTACCACCCATAGTGAAAGCACATGATGTTTTTGATGTTTGATTGCTTTAGATTTATGTTCATTATGCTAATCAATTTGTTTATTGGTCTATGATATAGGTGGAAATTGAGGGATATTTCTAGCTAAAACCATTGTACATCTTGTGTTAGAGGAAAATCAAACTCCAGAATTGAGTAATAGAGTAGATAAAGTGCATTTAAAGCAATTGACATGGGAATCCACTAGAGATGATATGTAATAAGCATTGTACCCATACTTGTTGTGAATAAGGCAATGTAAAATATAAAATATATATTATATACTATATATATATAATATATATATATATAATATATATATATATATATAGAGAGAGAGAAGAGAAGAGGAAGAGAAGAGAAGAGAGGAAAGAGAGTTCAGATTTTGGGTGATGGTTTTCCCTTTAAGGTGGTGGGGTTTGTACACCCTTGGCATACACCCCCAATTTTTGTAATGTGTTATTAAAAATATAAGTAAAATTTTATTTGAATAGAATTGATGGAATGAGTTGCGCACTGCATGGTCTCAACCCTCTTTGATGTGATTCAAACTAGGTAAACCTTGACTCAAACCCCGAGTCAATCTCACCTAAAAAAGGGTTTACTGAGGAAGATAATAAACCCCTTAGTGATTTCCAACAAGGCTAAGAAATCACCAAGCAAGGTGGCATTCACGAGATCTTTTTTGAAAGGATTAATAAAAATCTAAGTGTTATCCAAGAAGAGATGACAAACCACAGATCTTTTCAACTAAGCTAATAAACTGCCCAGTAAGAACCCCATTCTCCTGGAACATGAGTATGAAGTCCAACTGGGATTAACTAGAAATTCCATCAGATCATGGATCTAGATCATGGGAGCTTGACTACAAGAAATCTAATAGTGTAGTCAATCTAAGGTTGGGAAGATAGTCACACTCCCAATCTCAATTTCCAGACTCATGTATAACACAATATATGTGGTTTAATTATGCTTTTGTGAATGAAAATTTCAATGTGGTGTTATATTGATGTTTTATGGCAAGTGTTGTCAATGGGAATTTTATTATTCATTACATGAATTCTTAGATGATAAATGCACCTTGTATGGCAGACTTGATGCTCCCTGCAACTTTTTCATGTTGATGATAATCAACTATAGCTTCTTGAGTGGTATTGTACTTTATTAAAATCATGTTGTAGCTACTGCAACACCCTCCAAATATTTGGCTTGCACTCAAATTTCAGAGCCTTCCTTGGTCTTTTCCTTGATTGTTGCAAACACTCAAGCTCATTCCATGAGCATTATTGAAGTTCTTTGGTCACTTTTTCTTTTTGGATTAACTTTCATCTTTTAGCATGTTTATCTATTGATTAATGTTTGCAATCCTTATCTAGTGGTTTTGAAGGTCTTTATTTGTGTATATGAGTTGTCCTAACCATGTAAACATGTGTCACATCGATACACAAAGTATTGAGCGTTGTCACACAAGTGTCATCATGGTTATCTAAAGTTTATCTTAAGTATCACACTTGTCACATCTTGTCATGAGGCAATCACATAGAGGGGAATGCTTTATTTGTTTGTTCTAATGACCTAAGTTTTCGTGTGTTCAAAGTATGCCATTTTCAGAATACCTTCCCAATAGGGAAACTTAGCTTCATCGGGCCCTGAATAAGCTACGCACTGCACAGTCTCAACCCTCTTCAATGTAACCCTTCTACCTGGAATTGCACAGCATAGTCATTGTCCTCCAACGTTGTTTTTCTACATAATTCCAGAGTCCATGGAAAATTTTAGGGGCTAATGTTCACCTAGTGGGCTAATTTTCCATGATTTTTCCACAAAAACGATTCGCCAATTTCATATTTTTATAAAAGATGATTCACCCAAATTTTAGAATATAAAATTATTTTTCCTTAAAAATTTCCAACATTATATAGAGACTATATATAAATCATTATAAATTTGAATAATTTAACAATATAATCAATAAACATTTATAGTTTTAATATTAGGGATTGGTGAGATTCAACAATGTTTTTAAACTTCAAGAAAAATTTCCATCCTTAAAATTTTCCTTACCAGAGTCTAGCAGCCTCCCTTGACCTCCAGAATTACATAGTTGTGCCTCTGAGTTTGCCTTGAACTATGCACTTAACATCTTCAACCCTCATAATTTTCCCTTTTCTGCTAGAAATTCCCAATGTGCAGAGAAACCAACCTCCCTTGGCCTCCAAAACTGCACAAATGCTTCCTCTAGTGCCCTTCCCTCAACCAAAGCTCACTGTCTTCAGAAATTACACAGATTTTCCCTTCATGCCTCTCTACCACCCAATCCCTCTTGCCTCCTAAAACTACACAATTTTTCCTCCTAGGGCCCCATCCCATAGCCTCCATTTCCTACTTTAACTGTGCAAAATTTTCCCTCAATGGCCACTGCGTAAATTTTTCCCTCAGTGGCCACTACACAATTTTTTTCCCTTGGTGTCCATTGCGTAAATTTTTCCATCAATGGGAACTATGCAAAAATTTCCCTCAGTCTGGCCTGAGATATGCATTGGACAATATCACTGATCAAGGTCTCCCCATGTCTGCTGGAATAGTGCAATGTGTAGTCAATGAGCCCTTTATCCTAGCCTGTGACTTTTCCCGGGCTTAATTCATGGATAATAATGCATCATCTTATACTAAGGGGTTTTCAAATTGATGTCGTCCCATCATGAGTGAATTGCAGGAACATGTAACTATCAAGTCATCATGATATGATGAAGAAGGAACAAGAGGAGGGAACCATGCACAAAGACTCTCTTGCAACTGAACACACAAGTGGATCTATCAAGGGGAAGAAAAGGGACACAAGTTTGTAACTACCATCGAATACTTAAGATCATTAAAGACTATGCATTACCACTCCATACAGAGGAGAAGAGAAAGCATATCCAAGGAGACATCTAGCACTCAACAGCAACAGTGACCTGACATTTCCAAATCATCAATTAGTCCATGTCAGTAGTGTCATGTCATGTTATGTCATGAGTAGTCATATGCCACATCACTATTGTGGACCATGTGTATTGTATCCAAATGCATTGTAAAGTGGAAGTCCAAAGGACACGCATAAATATGAAGAGTCATGTAAGTTGAAAAGTTATAGGAAGTTGAATATTCATGAGGGAAGAGTCATGTAAGTTGAAAAGTTATAGGAAGTTGAATATTCATGAGGGTAGTTAAAAAGTCACAAGGAGGAAGCATCACCCCTTGGTTACATATACCCCCCTCATTATATGAGTAATGGAATTTTCACCTTGGCTCCTTCTGCAAGGAATTAGAGAGATCAGATAGTTCTTTGAGGAGTAAGGAGTGGCTCAAATGTCCCACTTTTGGGGCTAGTGATGTACATTTTAAATATGTGTCTTTGAACTTTTTCTTAATAACAGAATCCTTTTAAGGCCAACACGTTCTTCATGCATGGACCATGAATGTTTGTAAGAATATTATGTGGAAGCTTGTATTTCATGTTTTCTTTCACATGTACTAAGATAGTTGACCTATTTCAGTTATTATAGTGATTATCTTATTGAGAATGTGATATAATGGTTATTATTGTTGTCCCATCCTTGTGGACTATTCCGCGAGATACTAGGCATATCTTTCCATGTTTGTTGGTTTTAGAGACCGTCACATCTACTGTGGACTAATATGGTGGATGTTAGAGGGATCCTTATGGTTCATGTGTGTCTCTTTCTAGGTGGTACTATTTCCTTTCACTTAGAGCTCACTCCGCGCCCCCCCCCCCCCCCCCATTTATAGAAGAAGAACCTTGACACAGTTGCAACTACACACTCACCAGGCACACCTCCCTTTCTTTTTTGAAGACACCATTACATTCCTCTATTATGCTGATAGTTAGAGACAAGGAATATATTTGTGATATACGGAAACCATGTCGATATTCTGGATGGAGCTACTACACCAAACATTGTGAGGTCTAATTGGGACTTCACATTGAGGAGACCGCCTTGCTTGACAAATTTGCAGAACCATCAACAAAATGGCACTAGAAGGAGGGATAGATTACAAGCTTAACCCATTTCATCTGATTTGAGTCTCTTATCTAAAATGTCTCATACACAAATCATACACCCGCAGTATTTCTCCAATTTTCCCTTCATCAATTTTCAGCCCTTGATGAGCCTCTCAATCATTTGTCTCAGTTAAATTTTGATGGCGAGAATGGAACATCCATAACCGAACACATTTCCAATTTTCTTAAATTTTACAAATCTTACGAAATCAATGATGAAGAGTTGATTTGTGTGCTATTCTTCCTTGCCCTTGAATGTCATGCTAATCGGTGGTGCCATACCTTGCCACCCACTTCCATTCATTCCCTTCGTCACTTTCTTAGGGAGCTTCATCAAGCCTTTGGTGGTTATAATTATCAAAATGTTTGTAAAATAATCAATCTCTTAAGAATGGAGCCTAATGAATTAGTTGAGAAATTTTCTAATCGATTCCTTCACCTTTGCTATGAAATTCCAAAAGAAGATTTGAATTGGGAATTATTGAAACAAGAGTTTGACCACTTGGTTCTTATTGCTTCACGTGGTGAACCAAAACCCCCTGAATTTTTTGTTTCCCCAACTTTTATGAATCATGAGACACCTCTAATTTCGAAGGAAGAAATTACTTTTCCTTTTCTTCTTTGTCCTCCTCCTTTTCCAGTTTTTATAGGGGTGTCTCTCTGTGATAGTAACAAAGTTTAAAAGTCCATAAATAAAATTCCCAATCCATCTTCTCATTCTTCCCCTACCTTTCATGACTTAGATTCAATGGAGGAAATTCTAAAATGTCTTATCAGGCCTATGAAGAAGACTAACTCCTCCACTCTACAAGATGATGTCACTATTCATAACTTGAATCTCGAATCTAATCTGGATTTCTATCATCCTCTATCATCTACAAGCCATGAATCTTTGTACCATGATCCACTTGAGAAATGTGTTCCCCCAGCTAGTCTTCCACACTCTCTTGATTTTCGTGTTGCTAGTTCAAATTGCGAGAAGGTACAAGGAAGTCACTCTACACAGGTAGAGGAGCAGGAAGGTGAAGGTGCATTCAACATTTCTTATGTTTTTCAATATCCTTCATGTGAAGATGATGTAGTTCCATTAATGGATGATTTTCAATCTTTCAATCTCGGTAGTGAACCATATGTAATTAATTCTTTTGATCAATCTGTAGCCTTGGGAAAAAATCATTTTGATGAGGATAATTTTTCCGGTGTACGTAGTAACAAATTCCCAAGTGCATCATCTGATCTTTCGGTTTCTCAGGAAGATCATACCTTTGATCCAAAGTCTGATTCGCTAAAAAAAATGTTCATATCCAAACTTCCTCTTCACCTCACTATCCCTCGTGTCCTGGCATTTTCAATGCATCTACTAGCGAAGGAGATACTCCATGCTCTTCAATTTCTTCATTTGATGAGTTATCACAAGGCGGCGAGGTTGTCCATGATGAGATTGAAAACAATCAAAACATAAAATATGCTTCCCATCCCTTATCATCTCTTTTTTTCATGAAGACAACTCTTCAAATAAACTTACTCATGAAATTTCCCCAATTCATTTAGCTTTTAATTTTCTATCAGAAGAGCCTTGTCATTTGAGTAATCTAATTGTTGAAGTTAAAAAGTCTGGTGAAACATATGATAAAGATGGACGCCATTTGGTGAGTAGTATTGAAGAACAACAACAACTATCCTCAAGCCATGCATGATTTGGTTCATGCTTCAAAATTCGATTCTACAATTCTGGGAAGTTCCGTGACCTAATAGGGAGTTGAGTCACTTCAAATTTGATTGATGGTTTTGTTAGGATCTTGTGACTCTGGTAAGCCCCCTGAACTAAGTCAAATTTTTTTTTCCCACACAATCCTTCTTCTTGCATGGTTCCATTTAGTGAAAATATATTTCTCAAATATGTTTGGCATTTCAGATGTAACCTTTCAAAATCTCGAGATTTTACTTCTGACCGGACTCAAAAATATTTTTTAGTTCATTTTTCTTCATGCAAGTCTCTTGCGGAAAACTCAAGTTTGGAATGCGTACCTCTCATGGAAGTTGATAATTGAAAATACCATATTTGGCCAAAGGAATCATATCTATCATATGTATTTCATTATGATCAGCTCCGAGCTTTCCTTGTGAATATCATATCTCGAATCTTGTCCTTCATTGCACTTGAAACCCTCTTGAGTGTGAATATATGCATGAGTTATTATGTGAATCAATCTCCTTTCTGTTCATTCCATCCTGAATGGTGTCATGTGCCTACAGTACTAGCCTCCCTTCCCACTTCTCCTAATTATTATGATGCTAGTACAGGGCATCACTAGTTACGAAGAAATGGACTGTCACATTCATCATCACATTAATCATGAGAAGAAGATGATTCTATTATTCAAATAATTCATGAAACTGTTCAAAATGATTTATTTTTGCTGATCACAAACTAGGAATCTAATGCTTCAATCAACACATATGATCATTCTTATATCCTTGATGAATGTGATTCAGCTTATCATTTCCCCATTATCATATCCAAGGACAATGGTTTTACATCTCTTGACCTTCATTGTTCAATATTTCATTGTTTAGATTTGCATCAAGTAGTTGAAACACCATAGCCTTTGTTGATAGTTATGATCACTCTCTCGGCATGACTATTGAAAATGATCAGATCTATTTTCCCCTACAATATTCTCAGCATAATCCCATGCTTCTAATTGAAAACTCATCTTTTCAAATATTTCAAGAGGGTTGTCACGAATTGTACGATCCAATCATTGAATGGTTGGAGCAATGTTACCTGGAAAATTTTGTCGCGAACAACAAGTTTCTATCTTTTCTCGCACTTGCTAAATATTTCAGTTTAGATGGGGACACATCAGTGAGAATCTTCCAAGGTTTGTTGAAATGTGGTATTCATATGAAAGGTAAGAATGCACATTGGATGAAAGTAGTGGTTATGTCATATCTTTCTTCCCATAGGAAAGACCTTCCTTTTCTTGTACAAGATATTCAAGTTCTTATTTCTTATGTTGCACATTTCTTTATAACTTTTTTAATTATTCATATCTATGTGAATGCAGCTCTAGAACAAATAAAATGGATTCATTGGAAATTTTGTTATATGTGACCTTGACCTTCTAGCTGTTATATTAGGAGTAGGATTAGTTGCATCCTAGTTTCCCCTCTCTTGCACTAATTATGCACTTGTTCCCTGTAGTCTGTCCTAGTTTCCTTATTCTAGTTCTACATCATGTTTGCTTTAGCCCTTTTTTTCTTGTCTTCTGGTTTTGTTTCCTTATTGTGTGTTTTCATTCTTTTCATATTGTTTTCTTTCTTGTTGAGTTTCTCCTTTCCTTTTCGTCATGCAAATAAGTGTTGTCCCTCGACCTATTTTGGCTTCTTAGTATGTGTGTGGCTGAACAATAAAGTGTCTTGTGACACTTCAGTATTTTTCTAGCCTTATTTCCATCTTCCTTGTGTTGGTTCCATCTTTTGGTTGATGAAGTTTCGAAGGAAAATACAATCCGTCCATAAGTAGAGTTTTGGTCCAACCATGAACCCACATCTAGTCTGGAAACCTCATGCCTATACTCGAGTTTTTTCTGGTGTTCTCAAGCTTATCCAATTAGTAGAAATGGAGAAGGGGAAAAACTAAATGAGCAAACCTAAATCAAAGGTCTATATATGCTTCTCTAAAGGAACAACCTTTTCTACTCTCAATAATTCAGGATCCCTCTTCTGCGCCAAAATAAATAAGTGTCGATGCATAATTCTCTTTAAATAAATAAAGGTGGAAGAAGAGAAAGGCTTCTTGTGGAGAGAGGTGAAGCTAGAAATAAGGTATTGTCTAGGCTCATTGGTAGCGGAACAATGTCTGTGTTCATGCGTGACACCATGGGGGTACTATCCAAGCCTACTCGCAACAGAGCAACACCAGAGATGAAAAACTATAATATGAAAATATTAATCTTGTGAGCTAAATTACCCTTCGCAACTCAAAACATTATGATTATGGTGAATCTTATGTTGTGTTCAAATAAGAAGGTACATAGGGGACTATGTCTTCCCATGGGCTAAGTGGGAAGACCAAAGGGATCTGCATGTTGACTCAATACTCTCTAAGGAACCAAGGCCCTGCATGGAAGAAACTAACCAAGATAGAGAAGTTGGAGTTAAACTAGTGTGTCTTCAAGTTTTGTAGTTGTTGCAACACCGTCCAAAATTTTGGCTTGCTCTCAAATTTCAGAGCTTTCCTTGGTCTTTTGTGTTGGGTTGTGTTATATTCTTTCCACATAGTTAACAGGGGGTTTGAGGGGTACCCGTAACCCCACTTTATGGGGTCCGGGGCAGCACCCTGGAAAATTTTGGTTTTGGACCCTATGTTAGGTTGGGCTGATCCACCTATGGTTTTGTGCATGATTTTCGCACATTTTTTTTGGACGCGATGGTTTTCGGTCCATGGTTTTGGATGCGATGGTTTTCGGTCCATGGTTTTGGA
>APFE030737325.1:54141-72806 GCA_000404065.3 Pinus taeda
GGAGAGCTAAATGCTGAAAAATTGGACAATTGGATTAGACAAATTGATGTGTATTGCAGAGTGCAAAACATCGACTCAGACAAGAGCAAAATTCAGTTGGCAAGCCTACGCCTAGGAAGCACTGCCTTGGTTTGGTGGGAAGGCAGAACCCGGGCTGACATGAAGAGACATGGGAAGACTATCTCTGTCTGGAGTGACTTTGTTTCTGCAATCAAGAAGCAGTTCTATTCATTGGCCTACATGCAACAAGCCATGATGAGTTGGCAAACTCTTCGGCAGTTGAAAAGGCAAAGTGTGCAAGGGTACACTCAAGAGTTTAGAAAGAGAGCATTGATTCTAGGGATCTCATTAGACTCACCAGAGACTCTTTTGAAGTACATTGGTGGTCTACACAGCTACATGATGCATACCATCCTCATGTTTAATCCCACTAATATAGATAAGGTATCTGTACAAGCTACTCATCTAGAAGTTAGAGGAAAGAATGGAAATCCAGAAGTTGGGGGACCATCCCAACCCACTACAAGCAAGAGCAAGGAGAAAAGAAAGCAGAAGTGGAAAGCGAGGAAGGCTAACACTACACAGAAAAGCAAAGCTTCATGCACTCACTGTAAAAAGGAGGGGCATGATGATGAGCACTGTTGGATTCTACATCTAGAGCTGAGACCTAAGAAGTCTGAGGGCAAGAAGAAGAAGATTGTTGCAGCTATTCAAAAAGATTTGGGGTCAGACTCGGGAGATGAAACAATCATTGTAGCCACAGGTATAAAAGGTAAGAATTCTGAAGCATCTACTAGTAATTATGCTCAAACTATTATTGATGAAGAATATGAGAGAAAAAGGCATGAGCTTTTCCATATTCGAGTTATTTCCAAACATCAAAAGATTGATACTTTGTTTGATAGTGGCTCACAAGTCAATTTGATTTCTGAAGCAATTGTAAAGAAATTGGGATTAGCAACTACACCTCGTAAGAAACCATACCCATTAGAATGGTTGAATGATAAAGCATAACTACAAGTGACTAGACAGTGCAAACTCAAATTTTCTTTTAGGTCGACATTTGTAGATGAGGTTGAGTTAGACATAATTCCTTTGGATATATGTGGAATTGTTTTAGGAAGTCCATACTTGTATGATAGAAAGGTTATTTTTTATAGAGCTGAGAACAAGTATCTACTTGTTAAAGATGGAATCAAATACTTTGTAAGAGTTCACAAGCTCAAGAATAATTATACTCTCATAAATTTTGGGTAGATGAAAATAATGATAAATTCATGCAAACAATTCTTACTAATGGTTGTAAAAGAAAAGAAACTTGATAAAACCAATGCATTTGAGGGTTGTAATGCTTAGCAGCGATCTGATATAGAAAACATTGTTTCAGAGTATGATGTCCTATATTAGGAACCTAAAGGTCTGCCACCCAAAAAGGAAATAGTACATGATATTATTTTGCAGCAAGATGTTCCATTGCCTAACATTGGTGTTGGGTCGTGTTATATTCTTTTCACATAGTTAACAGGGGGTTTGAGGGGTACCCGTAACCCCACTTTATGGGGTCTGGGGCAGCACCCCGGAAAATTTTGGTTTTGGACCCTATGTTAGGTTGGGCGGACCCACCTATGGTTTTGTGCATGATTTTGCACATGTTTTTTGGACGCGATGGGTTTCGGAGTCCATGGTTTTGGACGCGATGGTTTTCGGTCCATGGTATTAGATGCTTTGGCATGTATAAATATGTATTATAACATTGAAAGGAACATAATGAAAAACCAAGTTGGTAGTCCCAGTTTTGGGATCCAGTGGGAAATCTCTGTGTATACGTGTTTTATGTGTTATGCTCTCGCATTTTTATTTTTCCTATGATTTAGAATTCGTATGAAGGTAATTTTGTACAGGGTTAAAACCTACATTTTTCTTGATTGTTGCAAACACTCAAGCTCATTCCATGAGATTTCTTGATGTTCTTTCACCCCTTTTTCTTGTTGGATTAATTGTTGTCTTTTGGCATGCTTGTCTATTATATAATGTTTGTGTGATTTTTCCAGTGGTATCAAAGGTCAATATTTATGTATATGAATTGTCCTAACCATGTAGAAACCCTTCGCATCCATACACAAATTCTTGAATGTTGTCACACAAGTGTCATCACGGTCATCCCAAAGTCTATCTTAAGTGTCACACTTGTGGCATCATGTCATGAGGCAGTCACACAGAGGGGAACGCTTTGTTTATTTTTTCCAATGGTCTATGTTGTCATGTCATAAAAGTATACTAAGTGTGTGATCACAGTTCAAGCTTATCATGAGTCCATCTCCCTTCACACACTTAGTCATTTTCATAAAAATCTTCCTGACCAGGCAACTTAGCTTCACCGGGCCTTAACTGAGTTGCGCACTATGTAGTATCAGCCCTCTTGGATGTGACCTGCTACCTGGAACTACGTAGTGTGAATTCATTGTCCCCTAGGGCTACTATTTTTCATGATTCCAGAGTCCAACAACCTCCCTTGACTTCTAGAATTACATAGTTGTACCTCCCAGTATGCCTTGAATGGTGAACTTTGCACCTTCAACCCTCAAGATTTTCCCTTTCCTGTTGGAACTGTGTAATACAAAAAGAGCCTAGCCTCCCTTGGACTCAAAAAATGTGCAATTTCTTCCTCCAGTGCCCTTCTCTCAGCTAAATCTCACTGCCTTCAGAAATTGTGCAGATTTTCCCTTGAAGCCTCTCTGATGCCCAATTCCCCCTGCCTCCTAAAACTGCGCAGTTTGTCATCCCAAGGTCCCATCCCAAAACCTCCACAACCTGATTGAATTATGAAATTACTTCCCTCAGTGGTCGTTGCGCAAATGTTTCCCTTAGTGGGCATGGTGCAAAATTTTCCCTCGGTGGCCACTGCACAAATGTTTCCCTCAATAGGCACTATGCAAAAATTTCCCTTAGTCTAGCCTAAACTACACACTCCGCAATCTCATTGATCAAGGTCTCCCCCTATCTACTGGAACTATGCAATGTGTTATTACTAAGTCCTTTCTCACAACCTATGACTTGTCATAGGCTCTGTTCATCAATAATAATTCATCATCTTAGACTAGGGGGTTTTCAGATTGATGTCTTCACATCATGAGGGAATTCCAGGAACATGTACACTATTAAGTCATGGTGAGATGATGAAGAAGGAAATGGAGGGAAGCATTCCTAAAGACTCTCTTGCATCTGAACTCACAAGTGGATCTATCAAAGGGAATCAAAGGGAAACAAGTTTGCAACTATCATCCAAGACTTAAGATCATTAAACACTCCACATTACCAAGCCATGTAGAGGAGAAGAGAAAGAATATCCAAGGATGCATCTAGAACTCAACAACAAAAGTGACCTGAAATTACCACATCATCAAGTAGTACATGTCAATAGTGTCATGTCATGTCATGTCATGTCATGAGTAGTCAAATGCCACATCACTATTGCAGACCATGTGTATTGTATCCAAATGTATTGCAAAGTGGAAGTGGAAAGGACACACATGAATATGAAGAGCCATGTAAGTTGAAAAGTCATAAGAAGTTTAACAGTCATGATGGTACTCAAAGAGTCATAGGAGGGAAGCATCACCCCTTGGTTATATATACCCCCATCATTGTATGAGCAATGGACTTTTCACCTTGGCTCCTCTGGCAAGGAATTGGAGAGATCATCTAGTTCTTTAAGGAGCAAGGAATGGATCCAATGTGCCACTATTGGGGTTAGTGATGTACATTGTAAACATGTGACTTGGAGCTTTTGCTTAAGAACAAAATCCTTTTAAGGCTAGCACATTCTTCATGCATGGACTATGAATGTTTGTAAGACTATTATGTGGATGTTTGTATTTCATGTTTTCTTTCACATGTAGTAAGATACTTGAACTATTTTAGTTATTTTAGTGCTTATCTTATTGGGAATGTATTGTAATGGTTGTTATTTTTGTCCTATCCTTGTAGACTATTCCTCGAGATACTAGACATACCTTTCACTGTTTGTTGGTTGTAAATACCATCGAATCGAATGTGGACTATTCCGTTGGATGTTAGATGGATCCTTCTAGTTCATGTGTGTCTCTTCCTTGGTGGTACTATTTCCTCTCACTTAGAGGCTCACTTTCTCCCCCCTTTTCAGTAGAAGAACCTTGACACAGTTGTAACTGCACACTCACCAGGCACACCTCGCTTACTTTTTCTAAGACACCATTCCATCCCTCTCCTGTGCTGACAGTTAAAGCCAAGGCATATATTTGAGATATATGGAAACTAGGTTTATATTCCATATGGGGCTCTTACACCAAATAATGTGAGGTTTAGTTGTGACATCCCATCGTGGAAACTCCCTTGGTTGATGTATTTATGGCACAGTCAACAAATCAATGAGGGCATCCTTGTGAAAATAGTTATATGTTTATATATGCGTTAAATTTCTATAGAGATAGCCCGAATGATCTATGTGTTGATAAAGGGTGTTGACAAGCTCAAGAGGGATATGTAGATAAGGCTAATAATTGAGTTGTCCCTACACACACACAAATTAATAGGGATAACCTTAAATGGTTGTGTCAAAGGCTTCCCTCTCTCTATCTCTCTCTCTCTCTCTCACACACACAAACACAAACACACACACACACACACATATATATATGATTTTGATGAGGCCAAAATTAATAAGAAGTCTCCCAAGAAATTGACAGGGATATTCATGTCTTGGGCCCTCAGGAAGAAAAATAGGTACACCGTGAGAAAAGTTCCATTACCAATGGGGCCGATATTAATAGGAATTTTCAACGGAAATCAATGAAGATATTCATGTCTCGAGATCTCAAGGAGGAGAAAAGTTGTGCCATGGGAAATGGGTTGAGACTAATGGGCCCAATATTAATAGAAATTTTCCCTAGGAATCAATGGAAAATTTCATGTCTCAATAACTCGGTGTCCTCAAACTTCTAAAGAACTATGACATTCATGGTAAGGAGTAGGGAAAGGAAAAGATTCAATATTGACATTCATGATGAGTATTCCTCTCATGAATTAATGTGGAAGGAGTTTGGCTCACCTCAAATTGATTTGTAATATGAAGTCACATCGTAGATTGGGGAACTAATGCTGAGACTGAGATGGTGAATAATATAAAGGAGAGATGATGTGGCAAGGACTAGGAGGATGTGGCCTTCCACGTAGGACTTCTATGCAAAAATTACAAGCCATGTGGGCCATACTATGAACACCATACGAAAGCCATGACGACATCGAAGGATTGAAAAAGGGATGAGTTCAAGTGGAAATAATTGTTTACCTATAGCTCATATCTTGATAAAATGTGTATTTGTAAAAATCCCTCAATGAGTCAGATGCAATGGAAATGTTAGTTTTTATTTTAGGGAGGTTGAAAGTTGAGTAATTTTGTGACCCCATTTCCATGATAGAAATATGGATCTTGGGTTATATTGATGTGACACCTTCCACTGCACGAGAATGACCCAAGTGGGTGGGAGGGGGTGTTACACCCTCCTTTCAGTGTTTTTGGGTGTCAAGGCAAGGGGCCCCAAAATATATATTTAATGAGAAATATTATATTACCTTCAACTGGAGCACCCCCGATCTTACTAAACATTGACTTGAGGGGTCCACACTTGTTTTTCCACTGTTAGATTACATGTTCCATGTATCAATGAAACACTCATTCCTCCACTTAAAAGTATAGTTTCTCATTTTTCCTTATGAGTTTGAATAAGTTCCACACCATTGGAAATATATTTTGGAGGCTTATCTTTACCAACAATTTACATGATCATTTTATTAGGATAACTAAAGGTAAAATGCCTACAAATCTAAGCTATCCAACTAACTGAATTTATGAACTGTAACATTTCCTTCAATCATGAATGCTAAAAACAATTCCCTTTAACTTGATATCACTTGACATCAATGACGAAACATTTAACAATCACCCCATTTGGCATTGATGGAAACAATACCAGACATCTGCTAGTAGTGACTGATGGGTTTAGGCTTGACTCCCCCTATCAACTTGTTGATTATTATTCTATTAATGTATACATATTATCCCCATTTAACATCAATAAAAAAGGGAATATAGTACCACTAATATTATGCATACTCCTTTCTTGAACTCCCCTTATCATCAACATGATTCTTGGTTGAAATCTATGCATCAGCCCCCCCTCAAAGGAAGAAATTACACCCATTTTTGTCTAAGATATTCAAAACATTCTCTGGGTAGATGTTTGGTAAATATGTCTATAAATTGTTCTTTTGTTGGAATTTATTCCAAAATGATTGTTTTATTAGCAACTTGTTCATGAAGAAAATGGTATTTGATAGGAATGTTCTTTGTTTTAGAATGCATAATAGGGTTTTTAAATATATTGATAGAATTAGCATTGTCACACATGATGAGATCATGTTGATCAATATTTTATTGAATTTCCTTGATATTTTTCTTCATCCATAAGAATGGAGTACAACATGATGCTATAAGAATATATTCTGCCACAACTATGGATAAAGAAATGGATTTTTGTTTCTTGTTGATCCAGGAGACCAAATAATGGCCATGTAGACAACAATGAATTAGCAAGTTATCTTTTCAAGTCTTTGTGTAAAGGTTAATATTTACTACCCCTCTCTTGAAGCATTTCTACTGAAGTTATTTAGCCAATCTAGAGTACCAGGGCCTAGGTGCTTGTTTTAAACCATACTTGTATTTCTTAAGTCTACACATGTGATCTTTGTCTTTTGATAGTTGAAATCATTCTAGATGCTCAACATATGGTTCTTGTAGTTTTCCATTTAAAAATGTTTTCTCACACCAACCACACCATTGTAATCATTATATATATATATAATATATATATATATATATATATATATTTATATATATATATATATATATATATATATATATAATATATATATATATATATATATATATTATATAGATATATCCCCTTACATAAAGAATGTTAGTGCAAAACCACAACCATATGGGAATATTTATCAAAACTTCATTTTTTTAATCACAAGAAAACCATGCACCATTCTTGCAATTAATACAAAATTTTGATTAACATTCTAAATATAAACTTCATGGTACATGATGCATACAAAGAGACTTATCTTGCATTGAAGCTTGATTTGGGAAACTGAGTCCAGGACAACAGCTCTCTACCCACCCATAGACAAGTTCCATCTAGTCCTCACTTGCAGTTGTCACCCCCAAGCGAGATTCTAGAGACTGAGGTGGTTTTTGTTCAAGGGATTAAACTCCAATTTCTAGTTGAGATGAGGATTCTAGGGGTTAACCCACCTCCACCCACCAAATATTAATCAACCAACAATTACATAGGGAGTCTAGAGGCATGTTTCCTCCATCCTTTAGTTTTTTAACAACAAGTAAATTCAAGGGAGTCCAAATATTTATTCTCCACTATAGAATTTCAACGGATCCCATTGATTCATATATCCACCCTTCAAGCTACAACATAGTGGTTCCACCCAAGTTGGAAATCCATAACCCAATGTAAAAACAACCACAACAAAGAAAAGCCTTCATAGATTCTCCTTTCAGGGATCCAAGGAGCGACCCTCCACCCCAGTCATCAAGGGACTGCAGAGAAACCATCTTCACCATTTGGCTAGAGGGGAATCAAGAGGCCATTGTTCCTCACCTACGAGTGATTTCATCATGCATTCCTACCATTTGAAACTAATATCGCATTTGTTTCTCCTTTGTTGTAAATCTTTAGGATGCTTTCTCTATTGTCGACCCTTCATGGATTTCTCTTTCTTTTCCATAAATAAAACAAAGACCCCTCTCACTTGTCAATTCATAGGTTATGCATGTGACTTTCTACCTAGCACCAAACTCCATAAATTCTTCCTCTCTGTCTCCCACATAACAAGCTATTCAAATCCACTTACTAGTTTTCTAAGTTCATTTTTTGTGATCCCATTATATCTATTTTCCTCCCAAGTTGGCTTCTGGTATTCCCCACTGCACATGCAACCATCCTTCATAAATTTTACTTGCTTATTCCTTGTGGATTTTCCCAAATAAAACATGGCTCCTAGTCCTTCTTTAACTCAAATAATTCAACAAATCATTCCATTTAAGGCATACCAACTATCCTTCAATAGTTGTCATAAAACAATTCATATTTCCTACTGCAAGGAAACCTTAAGATATCCCAAGCATGTAACCACCTTAGTTTTGGAATTTATGTCCCATGAATCACCCCATTTTTTATTAATATTTATATTGCATACATAAGTGTAAAATAATTGGGTTTATCACAAACCCCTCCTCCTTGGCGAAACACCATCCTCAGTTTTATTTGTCTATATAGAAGTCAAGTGACATGCTTAAAAACAAACATACTGAGCTTTATATATATTTTTACAATATTTACAAATTTATATACATTTCCTTCAACCAAAAAAGAAAAAATGGTGTGATGCTCGTATTGAATCAACCATTTTCAAAGTGGATTCCTTGGGCCCAATGTGTATCCACTACACTTTGAATTGATCTATTTCTTAGTTCCAGAGTGTGAGGTTCCTCTGACCTAGGATGCGTAATGGATCTGGATAAATATCTCCCTTTGATTCCACTTGTATCATAGACTAATCAATCACATGATTACAGTCATGTATATATATTTTAAGCAAAGAAAAATGAAAAACATCATGGACATTTAATGATGGAGGTAAGGCCATCCTATAGGCCACTAGCCCTACTCTTTCAAGTATCTAAAAATTCCCACAAAATCATGGTGAAAACTTGGCACATGATCAGGTGATCATGTCCTAAGTGGAAAAAATGCTTAAATTTTGAATTACTCAGAATTGGCTAAAACTAAAACGACAAGATAAGCCTCATCGATATGATCTTGTAGCCATGAACGAAACTCAAATCCGACACTGTATGTGAAAGTTATTCAAGTTTGAAAATTCACAATTTCATGTAAAAGTCCAGTTTGACTTGGGTTGACTTTGAATAAAAAATATATTAAAAAGAATATTCCTTCTTCATCCAATCACAGATCGACATTTGTCAACTCTAGATTGCACAGTGGATATACTATGGATTTCAGTGGCCAATTAATGGATGGCACGTGGCCTACCCGGAGGCCGCCATGTGGCCCCAAGACTGTAGGTTTATTGTGGCAAAATTATTGTGTGTTAGCAGGAATTGACCCCAAGTCGGGTGGCCGCCAACCCACAGGCCTGACCGGCCTACCCATATATCAGTTCTTAACAACCTATGGTCTTATGATATATATAAAGTTTGTTAGAGGTAAGGTTGGGGCGGAAAGGGGCCAACCCCCGATCCATAAGACCAGGGCTCAGAACCACAGGTCAAGCCCAACGGATAAACATCAAACCCGATGGTTAAGATTTATAGTTAGCATGTTCACATGTCTCGACGGTGGTCTTGCATAAAATTTATATGCCACGGTTTCATAACCGTTGGCTCCATGGTCCCGTTGGCAATGGGGTAGTCGGTCCATGTGACCACTACCCACCTTAACACTTAATGCCACCCAAACTGCGCGGACAAAATTGGAGTGGAATCCGCCTTTTTAGGTGCCTTTGCCAAAGTTAATGGAGCTAACTATAGTTACTCAAGTTTGGTGGAGTTTCCTTAGGCCAACTTGGACAAAACTTCAGTTGGTCATAACTTTCAGTAGACAAAACCTTTTAGAGCGATTTATTTATTTATTTATTTTATTTTTATTTTATTTTTATTTATTTTATTTATTTTATTTTTAATTTATTAAATATATATATAATATATATAATAAAAGTAAACATATAATATAATATAATATATATAATAAAATATATATATATATAATATATTATATATATATATATATATAGTTCGGGTGTTCTGAGCATTCCAGAGCCAATGGTACAGGTTGCAAAGTCAACAGAGCTTATCTTCAGGTACTTTTTTAGCCGAGAAGCTTGGAGAGCCATCAGGGCCTAGGGAGTGTTGGAGCTGTATTAGGCTATGGTTAACCATTGGAGGTGAAACCAAAGCCAATCTTTACTATTTTCTATGTTCTAAACTCATTTCCACAGCTTATTTTTCCTATTTAGGCTTTCGTATCACTGTATAACCAATTTGAGCATCTAATAAGAGCAAGGACATGCCCATTTGGGGCCCTTGGACCCGACAGATGTAGCCCAAGAGGGGTGAACTGCCTCATCAATTGTTGTGTTATATTATGTGATTTTATCTTCTTATGTTTTTTAGATTTAATATGCTAAACAGTAAAATGAAATAACACTCCTTCACACATAAGACTAAAAAATTTACCAAAAACACTTTGTTTCAATTGAAGACATGCAAAACAATTTGGACATATAATTTTATGGAAATGAATACCTTGAACTGCAAATACAAGTAGTTTCATTCTCATATCAGTTGGTATCAGAGCTCAAGCTTTGAGTGTTAGTTCTGTGCAAAGATAATTTTGACTGTTTTTTAAATTTTAATGCTTACTAGGCTTAAACTTCAAAGAGGGACAGGACAATTGGTTAGAGCACAAGATAATCCTCAACCAAGGAGGGCCAGTGTTCCATTATCTCCACCTTCTAATTCACCCTCAATAGCCTTAGAAGAAACTTCAAGTATGTCTAAAAGGGAAGGAGAAGTTCGTGAAGACATGGATCCAAAAGAAGAAGAACAGGTATTCAGAAAAGCTTTTTTGGACATGACTGAGATGATACAGATATTATACTAGGAAAGGAATGACAGGTTAGTTGGAGAAGGGTCTAAACATCAGAAAGAAGGAGAGGGCTCTTTAGAAGGAAAGAAGGGTGATGATAATTCAAAGAAAGGACATGGAGGAAATGGTGATCCACCATCTCCATCGTCATCCTCTTCCTCTACATCATCATCCTCTACCTTGGTAAATCAATCTCATAAGCTTAAATCTTCTAGAAAAAGTCCATTTTTAAAGCTAGACGTTAAATTTGAATTAGCCATCTTTAACGGTGAAGTCAATGCAGAGAAACTTGACAACTAGATAAGACAATTGGAAGTTTATTTAAGGATATAGAGCTTACAGGATGATGACACCAAGATTTAGTTAGCCTCTTTAAGAATGGATGGAGCAGCATTGGTATGGTGGGAAGCCAAGACCAAGGATGAAATTAAGAAACATGGTAAGATTACTTTCACATGGGCTAATTTATTTCCACAATTAAGAAGCAATTTTATCCTCTTTCTCATTTACAAAAGGCTATAATGAACTGGCAAAAATTTAGACAACTAAAGGGACATAATGTTCAAGACTACACCCAAGAGTTTCGGAGAAGAGAACCCTTATTAGGGGTAGACTTAAAAAGTCAGACATTTTGCTAAAATATATAGGTGGTTTGCACAGCTACCTTAAACATACTATCCTTATGTTCAATCCTACTAGTCTAGATGAAGTTTGTGTACAAGCTACGCATATGGAGGCTAGAGGGAAAAACACTTTTGATGAGGGTAGAAACAAGCATTTTAAGGGGAAAAACAAAGAGAAAACCTTTAAGGGAAAAGGAAAAAAGAATGCATCTGTCAAAAATGAGGTTGAGAAAGTAACATGTAAACATTGTTCAAGAGAAGGCCATGAAGAGAAAAATTGTTGGAAACTTTATCTTGGAAAAAGAAATCAGTTTAACAAAAACAAAGGAGAGAAGAAAGCTGCAGCTACTGCAACTACACCACAAGATTTAGGTGATGATTCAGGTGACAAAACCAAAATTGTAGCCATCGGTTTAAAGAGTATGAAGGGAAAAGAAACCAAAACTAAACCAAGCACTAGTACTTCAAACTGTCATGTACAAGCTCCAAATGAGGAAGAAAGAATTGAATTGTTCCAAGTGAGGGTAGTCTCAAAACATACAAAAATTGACACATTGTTTGACAGTGGGTCACAAGCCAATCTCATATTAGAAGACTTGGTCAAAAAACTTAAACTTGATACCATTCCACATCCAAAGCCTTATAAACTTGAGTGGATATGCAAGGATGCAAACTTACAAGTCTCAAGAAAGTGCATATTGTGCTTTGCAATTACTGCACACTTTATAGACACAGTTGAACTTGATGTAGTACCGCTTGATATATCAGGAATTGTTTTGGGAAGTCCTTACTTATTTGACAGGAAAGTGATATTCCATCACCATGAAAATAAATATCATATTTTCAAAGAGGGAAAGGAGTACATTGTTAGAGCACATCGCAAGAAGGCAAATATAGTGATGGTAAATGCGGGACAGCTAAAAAGGCTAGTTAATTCAAGTAAGAATTTTGTACTTCTTATGATCAAGCCTAAGGTTGATGTGAATCATGAGTCATTTGAAGATTGTGATTCCAAGCTTAAATCAGATTTATATGATGTAGTTGATGCACATCATAAGATGTTTCAGGAACCAACAGGTTTGCCTCCTAAAAGGGAGATTCAACATGAAATCCATTTACATCCAGATTGTCCTCTTCCTAACATAGGCATGTATTGCATGTCTATTGTGGAGAATGCTGAAATAAAGAAGCAAATTAAAGACTTGTTGGACAAAGGTTTCATAAGACCAAGCACTTCACCATGTGGGTCATCGATATTGTTGATTCCAAAGAAAGATGGAACTTGGCACATGTGTGGACTTCAGGGCATTGAACAAAATAACGGTAAAGAATCATTACCCACTTCCAAGGATAGGTGATTTGTTAGATCAACTGAAAGATGCGAAATATTTCACTAAGTTAGACTTACGTAGTGGTTATCATCAAGTTAGAATTGAAGAAAGTGACATTTGGAAGACAACTTTTAAAACTAAACAAGGACTCTTTGAGTGGCTTGTTATGCCGTTTGGTTTATGTAATGCACCTGCAACTTTCATGCGGGTAATTGATGATGTGTTACGTCCTTTTATTGATGATTTCACTATTGTCTACTTAGATGACATCTTAATTTTCAGCAAGATTAGAGAAAAGCACGCCATGCATGTTAAAAAAGTACTTGATATTTTGAAGAAAAATTAGTTATTTCTTAAAATGTCAAAGTGTGAATTTGGAAAGACTTCTTTGGTTTATTTGGGACACACAGTAGGAGGAGGTGCTTTGAGAATTGATCCTTCTAAGGTAGAAGCTATTGTGAATTGGCCTACTCCCAAATCCATTATAGAGGTAAGAAGTTTTTTGGGTGCAGCTCAGTATTGGAGGAAGTTTATTTCTAACTTCTCTACTATCGCAACTCCTATGCATGCAGTGACAAGTGCGAAGCGTGCTTTCCAACGGGGAGGCAAGCAACATAAATATTTTTAGTCTTTGAAAGAAAAGATATGTTCAGGCCTAGTTCTTGCATTAACGAACTTGAGACAGCCATTTCTAGATTCAGACCAATGCTAGTGATTACGCCATGGGTGCAGTTCTCTTACATCATGGTCAACCTATCACATTTCATTCTGAGACATTTAATGGTGCTATTATGAATTATCCTACATATGATAAGGAGTTGTATGCATTGGTACAAAGTGTAAAAAAGTGGAAACACTATTTGATGGGTAAAGAAACAGTTGTTCATACCGACCATCAGCCTTTAAAGTACTTGCAGTTGCAAAGTAAATTGCAGCAGTCATGACATTTCAAATGGATGGGATTCCTACAACAATTTCACTTGGTAATAAGGTACAAGAAAGGTATTTTCAATAAATTTGCTAATATTCTTTCAAGGCATATTATTAGTGCTACTACTCTACTTAAGAATGATTCTATAGTACATGACAGCTACATAGAATAGTATGCATCAAATGTTGATTTTAAGGATGTGTATGCTAACATGAGTGAAGGGAATCATGTTGAGGAGAATGATTATCAATTGCATAAAAATTTGTTGTTTCATATGGGCAAGTTATGTATACTGTTTGGTCAATTTAGTGTGATCTAAATTGCTAATTAAAATGTCAATCCGGGGTTAGTAAACTGACGAAGTGAAGTGTACTATATGTACTAGATAACCATTTCCGTAGTCTTTTGTCGTTTTTGAGTTTTTTCTAGTTTGTTTTTGGATTTATCTTTCCCTAATGTGTGATGGTGAGGATGAAAGTGAAGTATGGAGTATAGATGGTGATGGTTTCTACAGTGATTTTCTAAAACTTGAAAGTGCTCAAAAAGAAAGCTTTAAAACAACTAAACTGAAATCAATTCCTAAGAGGAAGTAAATGCATCAAACAATGAACTAATGACAATGGCCCAGTATCCTTGCTGTTGAATGAAAAGAAAGTAAAAACTGAAAGCAACTCAAACTAAAAGCAAAGCAACTAATTCACACTACTTAAACTCTTCAGATCCTTTACCCTTCAGCTCAATCTACCTTGTGGGAAGCGATCATGAACAAGTCAAGCAATATGATATCTAAATGGCAAGAAATTAAATTGCATAAAAGAAACTAGTCACACTACTTGAACTCTTCTGGTCCTTTACCCTTCAGCTCAATCTACCTTGTGGGAAGCAACCATGAATAAGTTCAAGAAATATGATAACTAAATAAAAATTAAATTGCATAAAAGAAACTAGTCACACTACTTGAACTCTTCTGGTCCTTTACCCTTCAGCTCAATCTACCTTGTGGGAAGCAACCATAAATAAGTTTAAGAAATATGATAACTAAATCACACTACAGTTAGTAATATTCTGATTTCTTGCTAATAGAGTCACTTGACTATAGAAAGAAACCATAAACTGGTGAGCAGTATGATATCTAAATGACAGAAAAATAAATAAGAAAATCACAACTTGGAAAAGACAGTGCTGAAATTAAACTTCAGAAAATGAAAGTTAGCAGGAAGGACAAGATGATCTCATATGCCAATAGTTATCAAAAAGATGAAAACTTGCCCAGGCTGCCTAAGAAAACCTGCAGAAAAGCACTGATCAGTTGACAGCTCTAAGAAAATAGAGGTGAAAATATAAACAACAATGAGTTAAGAAACAATGTGTTATGTACAAGCTAATGATAAAAAAAAAAAAACATAATAAAACTAAATGGAAACTTTACAAGGCTTCAACCCGCAGGGGCCCTCTACCACTTCGGCCAATCAACGAGTAGTCACATGAATAAAATCATAAAAGTCTTCTCATGTATTAAAACAACAACATATATAAACAGTGGGGTGATAACTAACAGTTCAGAATTCACATATCCCAAAAAGCTCCTCTACAGCGTTCATCGATGCATTATTTATAATGCCAAAATGCTAAAACTTAACCAACTAACTCCTACGCTATTGACTGTGTTGCCAAAGACACGTAGATCCCTTCAGCTGAGACCTAGTGTAACTGTCATCATGTCTATTAAATCTTCGGAGTGGTAGCTGTTGGATTCAGGTTACAGGAATGATCTCCAGGTGTGCTGGTGTCTTCGTGAGCTGAGGACTGTGCCACGTAATGTTCACGTGCTCAAAACAGAGACGTGCCACCGCTGAACTCCTTGGTTGGATTTGTCTTTGACCTTCGTTGACTGTGACCTTCCATGGATGATTTGGCTGATTTGAAGGGACACGTTCCATGTATCCATCACCTGGAGCTTGCCCATGTAGCTCGTTTCTTCATAGGACACCTGTAGCACAGCTTTTAACAAAATAGCTATTGAAATCTTGTGTTGGCTGCGGAAACCTGTGTTGGCTATGGAAACTGACAAGTTTCCGCAGCTGCATGAACAAAAAAACTAAACCAAACAACAGTCATAAGCATAGTCAGAAAACCATATAAAAAGTTCTTTTTAGACTATAATGCAATGATTTAACAACTGGGTGGATGATAAGTGGAGAAAGAAGGCTGAGAGGGTGTATAGGAAGGTGCAGGTTTGAGGCTCACATACCCCCACTGTGAAGGTGTTGCATGTCCTCATGCAACCAAAATTGAGTTATTTCCCTCTAATCCACATGTTCTGAGGCTGCTGTAAGGACATCTAGTCCTCTTTTCTTCTTCTTTGATGCTATCATCATCATCATCCTTGGCTTTCTGACTAGACATTTGAACTTGAGGTTAATCAATGCTCTGCTTAACTTTTTACACTTCTTCTTCAGTCTTCTATTTTTATTTTGCCACAGTCCTAAGTGAAGCATAGTGTTATCATGGAAAATCTTGTCTACCTTACTCTTCTCTTTAAGTGCTTCATTTTCCTGTATGATATGTCTATTTAGGACTTCTAACTCAAATACTTCCTGTTTCAAAGACTGAACTTGTGCATCAAGTGGTAGAGAGGTACTTGGTCCTGCAGCTGATTGTTCTAAGGATTCCAGGTAATTATATACCTCTTGCTAACTAGGATCTACCTCAGGTGTCTTTCTCATCCTAAACTCAAAATCTGGTGGAGGAGGACTTCTCTCTCTTTCCGGCCGAAAAGGGCTTCCCTCACGTGGAGGACTTGACTCAAGGCTTGGCTGGGCTGGAGATTTTTCAAGTGCCTCTTCACTTAAATAAATAAAGTGAGACTGTTTTTCTTTGGTTTTATTCCCCTTCCCTTTTAGCCTAGTGCTCCTTCTTAAGGATGAACTAATACTCTTCTTTTGTGCATTATGTTTTCCTTTTTTCTTTTTCTTGGCTATGGCAGTAGCTTGAAGATCTATTAGTCTTTCTGACAGAGGCTGATAGTATTCTTCTATGGATTGCTCAGGGGATGGTTAGATCTCTTGAATGGTTCTTTTTCCTTTTTCTTTCTTCTGTTTCTTACTTTTAACTCAGTCTTCTTCTTCTGTTTGGACAGTTTCTTGAATTTCTATTGTAGGGGAGTCTTGGACTGCAATATTTTTCTCTTTCCTCCTACTTTTCCTTGGAATTTTTGGTGGACTACTTCTAGAGGCCTCAGATGGCTCTTGGAAGTAGTTTCTTGTTAAGAATTGTTCCCATGTATCCTTAGTTTTCTTCAACTGATCCTCAATAAGAATTTTTATGAGCCCATGATGGTAAAGATGAGGTTCAATATTGCCTACATGTTTTTGAAATGTAGAACTCATCTTTTTCAATCTTGATAGTAGAAAATGAGGCAAATTAAGAGTGTGACCATCTATGAAATTCATCATCAGTCTGACATGATACATATACATAGAGCCAAAACGACCTTCACACGTGATAAATTTCTGGATGACTAACAGTAGACTAGACCATTCCTCTTTTAATACATGAACAGGGATGCCTCTTGTAAGTACAGTGGTATCCATACCTTGTTTTTGTAGCATGGTTCTCCATATTTGATCGTCCACACTTCTATTTTTAAACCACCTTTCACCTTCTTGAGGTAGGCCCGTGGCAGCTGCTACTGTGGCATCGGTCATTGTGAATTTCAAGTCTCCAACCTCCACTGTTTGTCCATTAAAGGAACTCACAAAAGTTTTGGTCACCTCCTTGTTATACCCTTTAAACTTCTGGATAAATCGTAGCCATCTGACTTTCTTCAGCAGTTCCTTAACTTGAGGATAACCCTCCAAGTATTTCGGTCCTTCCGGCTCAGCTCTCAGTAATTTTCCCATCCTTTGTTTTAAATCCCATTGAGAGTTCTTCTGCGTGTGAGGGTTAAGGGAGAAAATAGATCTGTTACAGGGTTTAGGATGATTGTAGTGACTGCAATCGGGGTTTAGAGAAAACTGTAGTGACTGCAGTCGGAAATAGAGAACAGTGAATGGGAAATACCCGAATTACAGGAGGAACAGTGGGTGAGCAGTGGTAAACAAGTTCATAAAATGAAATGTGAATGCATACGAGGAGTATGGTATAAGTGGAGTGATAAGCGAGTGGAGTAACGGTAGGATTCTTTTGATTCGGATGACTGTGTATGAGATTTTACACGTCTCAACGGACGGCTTCGGAAATTACGACTGAGAAGAGCCGTAACACAATAGGTTACGTCTCAAGAGTACGGGTAATAAATAGAAGTGCAGTCATTCTTGAGTTCAAACTCGAAGTAATCATAAGACTGTTAGGGAAATGAATGTGAGGTGTGTGGAGTGATATCGCAGGCTAACATATCAAATCATTGCACATAGGAGAACTTTTTATGGTTTAATAACTATACGTAATTCAATTCTTGCTCAAGGTTTCTAACCAGTTGCTCTTCTTTGATATCTTGGAGATGCCCCATGTCTTTAGCTCAATTACACCTGCATTTCATGATTATGGCACTAATAGTTGATTGTATTTTTGAAAATAGAGTGATGTTGGTTGCGGAAACTGCTTCTGGCTATGGAAACGGTTCCCAGCTGCGGAAACTGAGACAACACCCCTTGGACTGCACAAAGATAGCTAGAGGAAAACCAACTTAATGAAAATAGTCCTAAAGGGGGACTTTTATTGATGGAATGAGAATGAAGTGAAAATGGAGTGGAATCAAGTGAAATGGAGATGAGAATGAGATGGAGGTGAAATGAAATGGGTAAGTGAGATGAAGTGAAGATGGAAAGAAAAGGAGGAGATTTTTTTTGGAAAATATAGAGTGTCAGGTGTCCCTGATTTTCACTCTATATTTTCTGTATAAGACTGCCAATCTATGATTGGTTTTCGGGCTTATACAAATTTTTTCTTTTTTCTTTTTTCTCTTTTTTTTTTTTTTTTTTTTTTTTTT